>CM042156.1:102302100-102304600 GCA_023376005.1 Doryteuthis pealeii
ATTAGAGGCAGACAAAAAGATATGTAACAGAGTGGGGGTATAATAGAAAAATAGAAATGAAACTTACTCTTCCATCACTCCCGTCTTTCATTGCTGAATTTTACTTATTTAACAATTTAGTTCAATTAGGAAATAAAGAATAAAATTACACTTATTTTTTCTTATTAATGGATTTCATTTAAGATTCATTGAAGAGATTTTTGCTTATATTCATTAAAATAAAACCAAACAGTTAGAAATCAATAATACTAAGCACATATTTAATAAAATCACATTTTTAATATCAATATGCAAATTAGCCTTCCCATTCACACTGCAAACCGCTATTTTTGTATATATAAATACAATTGCATGTTATTTGGTGTAGATATGGACAACGCTAATAAAAAGGTGAAGA
This sequence comes from Doryteuthis pealeii, assembly GCA_023376005.1. Classification (NCBI taxonomy): domain Eukaryota; kingdom Metazoa; phylum Mollusca; class Cephalopoda; order Myopsida; family Loliginidae; genus Doryteuthis; species Doryteuthis pealeii. The sequence goes on from CM042156.1 coordinate 102,302,498, forward strand.
AATTTTATTAATAATTGAGGTTTAAATATAAATAAAATCATGGAGAATGTGATGTAAATAACTATGTGAATTGTGACTCGATTAGTAATATAGTTTCGGTTACAGACAGAACCACACACAATCTCCATTATAATAAGATATATATATATATATATATATATATATATATATATGTGTGTGTGTGTGTGTAGAGTCAATGCCTATTTTCATTTTTGAATTCTCGTCCTGTGAGAAAGATCCACTCTTAAAAACATTAGATTTCTGACAGCTCAATCTCTCCTTTGGGATATCTGTAGAATAAATATACTCACCTTCACAGGAAGACCGTGACTAGCATCCAGTCACCAGACAAAAAAAAAGACATTAACTGAATACACTCTGTAGCAACTGAGAGGACATGCTCAAGTGTTCAGTATATATGGATACAAATATATACACTGAAACCATTAGCCAATCAAAATGATGGAAATAGACTTGCCCATTCCACGAAGTAGAATAGCCCAAGCTTCTATTTAAACCACTTACCAAGTCTGGATTTTCAGAAGCTGATCAACAGAATAGTAATCAGTGTGTCTGTGTGTGTGTGTGTGAGAGAGAGAGAGAAAGAGAGAGAGAGAGAGAGAGAGAGAGAGAGAGAGAGAGAGAGAGAGAGAGAGTTAGTGAGTAAGTGTGGGTGTGTTAATCATATAATTGCGTTGTTAGTCCTATCTGTTAAATATTGTGTCATTTCCAAAAATACTCCGGAACCTAGAGCAAGCTTTTGTTACAGACTCCCTGATAAGGGTCTCAAAAACTACCTTAATTCTGTCGATTAACTGGGCTTTTGTAGTACTGGCACAGCAATTGCTCTCTTTCTCAACAGCCCTACACGATGGTGTAGTCGGAGTAAGATCTGGGGAGTTCGGAGGCCAAACATTGGGACTGGTGTCGGTGTTGTTTTTGAATTTGAAGAGTCTATTATTTATACTAGCAAATATATGCACCCTCCAGGTGCAAGTATTAAAGTCTTAATGTAATAAAATATATTAAATTAGAAAGGCTAATGAAACTAAATAAGAATGCAGATAAAAAGATTTGAAACCGAAAAATAGAACAGAAACTTACTCTTCCATCACTCCCATCTTTCATTGCTACATTTTTCTAACTTAACTATATAGTTAAAATAGGAAGTAAAGAAAATTACAATTATTTCTTGTTAATGGATTTATTTTAAAATTTATCCAAGACTTTCTCATAATTATTAAGATAAAACTAAACAATTAGAAATCAATAATACTAAGCACATATTTATTAAAATCAAATTTTTTATCTCAATATGCAAATTAACCTACCCGTTCACACTGTAAACCTCTATTTTTTTGTATACATAAATACAGTTGTATGTTATCAGTATGTAGATATGTCCAACAGTATTAATAATGGAGGTTTAAATAAAAAATAAAATCAAGGAGAATGTGACATAAATAACAAAGGGAATTGTGACTTAAGTAGTGACAGTTTTGGTAACAGATAAACACACAATGTCCATTATAATAAGATATATATATATATATATATATATATATATGTAAACACGGTTTGTTTTGAATGGCTTTTTGCCGATAATTTTTGGGAGAATAAGTGCTTAATTGGAGTCGTACCTAATTTTGAAAATTAATTAATTAATAATGAATTAGGCGGGAATACCTATTAAATATATGGCTAAACAAATCGAGAAAAATATGTGTGTGTGTGTGTGTGTGTGTGTGTGTGTGTGTGTGTGTGTGTGTTAACCATATAATGGCGTTGTTAGTCACATCTATGAAATATTGTGTCATTTCCAATAAACAAATTTATATATTGTATCATTTCCAAATTTATAATAAACAAATAGCCGGAGATAGATAAATGGATTAGAATAAATATACATTTGGGAAATCTAAATCCAAATGCAGTAAATTGAATTTGAGATATGTACGAAACTTCCAGGGACACACGGGAATGTCTGAGTAAATTAGAGCCGTGAACATATTCATCAATCTCTTCAGTTTGTCTAAACTTTTGTGTAGGACCTCTCCTTCATTTATTGTCCGTTTGTGAGCTAGTTCACGATTTTTCAGTCCT
>CM042156.1:102307100-102309600 GCA_023376005.1 Doryteuthis pealeii
TATATATATATATATATATATATATATATATATATATATATATATATATATATATATATTTAAATAAATAACAAAAGACTAAGAGATCTTGCATTATAGACTATTTCAGGGAGCTTAGACAAAAATGTCTAATTCTCCCGACTCATCAGATGCGAATGATGAATTCTTTATTTTTAAGGCATTTGAAAAGAGATTTTTTTTTTTTTTTTTTTTTTTTTTTTTAATTGTCCTGTCCTGCTCAGCTGTAGAGTAATAAAAATAGGAATAAAAATACAAATAATAGTAAACAATAATAAAACCAAAGACATCTGACCGCTTGTCAGTAATTTGTTAGGAGTTACTGTTAATTCAATTAATTCAGAATTCAGGGACACCCCTGAATATATATATATATATATATTTACCAACCCCTCCACACGAGCAAGATGTGACACAAGGTCAATTTCTTAAGCGGAGTTTAACAGGTTTGAATTCAGAATTTTCTTTCTCCTAGACCGGTTAGTCCTACTATCTATCCATAGATGGAGGGAGAGTAGGATTCATACCTTTCCCAATGGTATTAGCGCTAAGTGAAATGCAATTTTCTTTCTCCTAGACCGGTTTGCCCTACTATCTATCCATAGCTGGAGGGAGAGCAGGATTCATACCTTTCCCAATGGTACTAGCGCTAAGTGAAATGCAATTACCACATCCAAGAATTGAACACGGGGCGACGTGTCAATTGCCCATGACTTTAACCATTACACCATACGCTTCTATCTTATTTGTTGAATGACCCTCATTATTAATATCAATCGCATCCAATGTTATAAAAAAGTATTATTTTAATCTTTCTTTTTATCCTAGTATCTGATTATACTTAAGCGTTACTTTGAGTAAGTTTACTTTCTCAGGTTGAAACTAATGTACGAGGAGTATTCCCATAGGTAAGGTCTTCAAAATATTTAGAAATCACAGAAACGTTTATTAGAAGTGGCTACCCGGCGTCGCCTGGTTAGAGGGGGTATTTTTAAAAAGATAGTCTCGCAGATCCATTATTTCTTATCACAAGTTAGATCCTCACTGAATGCCCCATAAAATCCCCACGTAAATATATAAGAATATAGTAAAATATTGTAATTAAATAATTTACAATTAAAAAAAAAAATACAATATAAATGAGGCGATTGATTTTAATCCATCAACATCATATTTCAATTAACTTCTGTTAGTATACAAATTTTGATTTTTAAATATCTTCCCAAATATAAATAAAATCTTCATTATTTTTGCTCATAAACCAAGCCCTGGTGATAGTGAATGTATATATATATATATATTTACTTTGTCGTTAATTGTTTTATTTTCGAAGTTTCCTCCGGACATACGCATACACAACTGCCCTTTATATATGGATAGATTTCCTAGATTGCGTAATCGGGGCACAATGACAATTGTTCCTTTCTAGACTTCGTTAAATTTGGTCTCCAGCCTCCCAAATTGGATTTGATTAGGAAGAGTTTATTGTGGATGTTAATATTCCAGTGTTGTTGCCATTTTGTATGAAGGAATCTATTGATTTTAGGTTTCAAATCAGTATATGGTATCTTGAAATTGTCGAGGATCAAATCGATGTAGCTGCGGGGTCAGCTCTTTCATTCCCCTTCACTCTTCTATGGGCTGGGATCCAGCATATCATAATCTCCTTAGAGTTAGACATCATGTCTAATCTATTCAGGAACTTAATTGTGAGAGTGCTTTGCAGTTTTTTAAATTTCTCAATGATAGTAGTACAGAGAGCGAGTATGAGAAGATAAAATATATATTTTTTATTAGATATATATATATATATATATATATATATATATATATATATATATATATATATGTAACAACTTTTAGCTATTTTCAGCCGACAGTATATTTGGGAGAATATGTGCTTTTTAATTTTAGTCAGACCTCTGTTTGGCGTGATGGTAAGATGCCGGCGTGCCGTTTCGGCACAAAGGGTTCGAGTCACACGCTAGGCGGTCCTCGTATCTATAGCTCTGCTGAAGAGACCTAATAGGTCGAAATATATATTCAGAGATTGATTTTTCTCGATTTGTTTAGCCTCACATTTAAGTAGTTAAATCCCGCCAATTAAACATAAATGAATTAACTTTAAAAAAAATTAGGTCCGATTAAAATTAAAAAGCACATATTCTCCCAAATATATATATATACATATATATATATATATATATATATATATATATATATATTCGTTTTCGTGTATACATATATATATATATATTGATTTGCATATATAAATATATATATATATATCATGGTTATCCCAGGAGGGAGACAGTGGCTTAGAATCCAAGAACAATGTATTCGTGTCCAATTCGAGAAAACATTGGGTGCCACAAATGTCAGGAACCAAAATGACTTGACGAGCGCCGCCTGGCTTGATTGAAGAGCGATCAGTCTCTGTGGATTTGGTCTTCTACGAAAACACACACGCACACACTGAAAC
>CM042156.1:102317100-102327100 GCA_023376005.1 Doryteuthis pealeii
ATATATAATATATTGTTAAATATGACCCTAGTAAAAAAATCAAACTTATAGTATACTATAAAAAATTTAAAACATCAAACCTAATCCTTAAAAATAATTCCTTCCCCTCAGTTGCACCGTTAGAAAAAACCAATGTGGTATATCTATTTAAATGTCCATTAGGAGAATGTGTCTCTAACAAAAATATATACATTGGTGTAACCACAACTACCCTTTCCAGATGGCTTACAATGCACCTTACAGACAATAGCTCAATAGCCCAACACCTAAAATCACACTCATGTCCCAACAATAAATTCCGGAAAATACTTAATGATAACACTACCATTATAGAAACACAATCATGTAAACAACGATTAAAAATCTTAGAAGCACTTCATATTAGACACAAAAATCCAAAACTAAACAAAATAAACTTTGGTAATAGCACCAACATTCTAAAATGCCTATAATTACTATAAAATTATAATAGCAATAATAATAATAATAATGACAATAATAATAATAAAATTAATAATAACAACAACAACAATAATAAACACAACTTATATAAATGGTAAATGGAATATCCCATTGTGTACGGTTAAAAATACCTTGAAGATGGCCCACGATAGGGCAGAAAGTACTCGGTCTATGACATATGGCGAATACATCAGCCAATTCTCGCCAGATATTACAAAAATAATCCGGCAATACGAAAAGACAAAGGACAAGACTTGCAGACAGAAAATGGCTGCATTATTTAACAATATATGCCTAAAAAAAATGCTGCCTAATACACACACACACACACACACACACACACACACATATATATATTATATATATATTATATATATATATATATATATATATATATATATATATATATATATAAGTAATTGGTAATTTGCTTTAGCATTGTTAAGTATGTTATAATATATTAATGATTTTAAGGCAATTACAATGCGTATAAAAATAAAAACAAAAAGATGTTATTTTTGTCTTATCGATTTCAAAGTAGAAACTTCATCTTCAGAGGTGAATATCAGAATTATGTTATTCACCTCTGAAGATGAAGTTTCTACTTTGAAATCGATAAGACAAAAAAAAACAAATTTTTTTATCTTTTATTTTTATACGCATTGTAATTGCCTTCAAATCATTAACATATTAATATATATATATATTGTGTGTGTGTGTGTGTATGTGTGTGTGTGTGTGTGTGTGTTGAAAAAAGAAAGAAAGGAAAGAAAGTAGAGAATGGATAAAATAGGATATTTTAATCAATTTTACGTACACGTGTTTCGGTCAGGAGTTTATCCATGTGTACATTATTCAAACTATTATTATTTTTAAATAACCAAATGAAATGAAATAATGATTATAGAAAAAATGTAGAAATATTCCGCATACAAAGAAAATTCGACCTTCATCAGAGTAAATTCTTATTTGAAATGAAATTCATTGGAAAATGCTGAGAATTTTTGAAATGTTCGAAAAAAGAACTTTTTTAAAAAAAATCACGTTCAGACGCGGTCGAGAAAGATGGTTAATGACGTCATATCGCATGCGAACAGATTTTGACGCGGAGAGAAGTTTTGTGGAATTCTAAATTTTCAAAGCATGAGGGATCTTATTTATTTATTTTTTTTTTTTTCTAATAGAAAATATACGTATGTTAAATTTGTTGGTGGTTAATATATATATATATATATATATTAACCACCACAAATCGATTTATACCTCGGTAAGTTAATACTTATACATATACATATACCCACCGGTAAGTTAAACTTATACATATACATATACCCACCGGTAAGTTAATACTTATACATATACATATATATATATATATATTAGACATAACGTGACCCGTTTAGTTCCCCATTCAGCTCTGGGTAGATAATTGAGATTAGGGAAAAGTAAGTTAGCAAAAGCGAATTGAATTTTCTAAAAAAAAAAAAAAGAATTCGACCGGACAAAAACATTAAGATCATTTTGTAAACTTTCTAAGAAAGGAAATGTTTGACCCTAATTTAAGCTATGGGTTGCTGCTTATGAAATTTAATATAGAAATAGATCTCAAATCCCCCCCTCTCTCTCTCTCTCTCTCTCTCTCTCTCTCTCTCTCTCTCTTCTCTCTCTCTCTCTTAGATACATACACTTTCTATCCCTCTCAATAGTTGCATACTCTTTTTTCTTCTTCTTCTTTTCCTTTTTCTTCTTTCAAGGGCCCGTGCCATCTTTCCCACTTTCAACTCTCTCTCTCTCTCTCTCTCTCTCTCTCTCTCTCTCTCTCTCTCTCTCTTCTCTCTCTCTCATTCAATAGCTGCATACTTCAGGGTTTCTTCTTCTTCTTCTTCTTCTTCTTCTTCTTCTTCTTTCAAGGGGCCCGTGCCATCTTACCCACACTTTCAACTCTCCCTCCCCCCCTTAGACTTTCTTTCTCTCTGTCTCTCCCCCCTCCCCTCTCTCTCTCTTCTCTGTCTCTCTCTCTGTCTCTCTCTCTCTCTATACACACACATTTCCTATCCCTCTCATACATGTTTTCTTTCTTTTAATCATCTTCTCTCTTCTTCCAAGGGACCCGTGCCATCTTTCCCACACTTTCAACTCTCTCCCTACCCTAGTCTCTCTCTCTCTCTCTCTCTCTCTCTCTCTCATACACACATTTTTTCTATCCCTCTCAATAGCTGCATACTTGTTTTCTTTCTTCTTTCTTCTTTTCTTCCTTCTTCTTCTTCTTCTTCTCTTCAAGGGCCCCGTGCCATCTTACCCACACTTTCAACTCTCTCCCCTCCCTTAGCCTTTCTCTTTCTCTCTCTCTCTCTCTCTCTCTCTCTCTCTCTCTTTCTCTCTGTCTCTTGTCTCTGTCTGTCTGTCTGTCTGTCTCTCTCTCTCTCTCTCATACACCACCACATTTCCTATCCCTCTCATACTTGTTTTTTTTCTTTTATTCTTCATCTTCTCTCTTCTTCCAAGGGACCCGTGCATCTTTCCCCCACTTTCAACTCTCTTCCCAACCTAGTCTCTCTCTCTCTCTCTCTCTCTCTCTCTTCTCTCTCTCTCTCTCTCTCTCTCATACACACATTTTTCTATCCCTCTCAATAGCTGCATACTTGTTTTCTTCTTCTTCTTCTTCTTCTTCTTCTTCTTCTTTCTTCTTCTTCTTCTTCTTCTTCTTCTTCTTCTTCTTTCAAGGGCCCCGTGCCATCTTACCCACACTTTCAACTCTCTCCCCTCCCTTAGCTCTCTCTTTCTCTCTCTCTCTCTCTCTTTCTCTCTGTCTCTCTGTCTGTCTGTCTCTCTCTCATACACACACATTTTCCTATCCTCTCATACTTGTTTTCTTTCTTTTATTCTTCATTCTTCTCTCTTCTTCCAAGGGTCCCGTGCCATCTTACCCACATTTTCAACTCTCTCTCCCCTCCCTTAGCCTCTCTTTCTCCCCCCCTCTCTCTCTCTCTCTCTTCTCTCTCTCTCTCTCTCTCTCTCTCTCTCATACACACACATTTCCTATCCCTTCTTCCAAGGGACCCGTGCCAGTCCCGACGACTTTAATAAAAAGATACCATCCCTTCTTCTTCTTCTTCTTCTTCTTCTTCTTCTTCTTCCCATTAATCTCTTTCTTCTTCTTCTTCTTCTTCTTCTTCTTCTTCTTCTTCTTCTTTTCAGCCATTCTTGTTACATTCAGCCAAATTCCGTCGACCCTTCTACAAACAGACAGACAGCTTGTCACATTGCGATCGTGCCCGAGGCGCGCAAACTTAATTCGGATATCTGCCTGTCGTTGTTGTTGCCATTTTCTCAATTCTTTATTTACATTTTTACATCACAAGCATTTTCGAGGAAAGATCCACCACTATTATTATTATTATTATTATTATTAGTAGTAGTAGTAGTAGTAGTGGTAGTAGTAGTAGTAGTAGTAGTAGTAGTTAAGTATGTTCTTTTTTCCTCTTGATTATCTATTTTTTTTACTGTTTTATCTCTTTACCACTACACTTCACTTTGTCTTCAGTTTCCTCCTCTTCTGCTACTCCTGGCACTCCTCCTCCTTCTTCATATTATTCTTCTTTACTTTCTTCTTCATCAATTTCTTTTTCTTTGCTTCTTTATCTCCTCCTTACTTTCTTCCCTCTCTTCTCCAGTTTCTTCTTCTTCTTCTTCTTCTTCTTCTTCTTCTTCTTCTTCTTCTTTCTTTCTTTCATTTCTCTTACTTTCTGCTTCTCTCTTTCTCAATTTCTTCTTCTTCTTCTTCTTCTTCTTCTTCTTCTTCTTCTTCTTCTTCTTCTTCTTCTTCTTCTTCAATTTTATTTTTCTTTGCTTCTTTATCTCCTCCTTACTTTCTCCCCTCTCTTTCCAGTTTCTTCTTCTTCTTCTTTTCTTCTTCTTCTTCTTTCTTCTTCTTCTTTTTTCTTCAATTTTTCTTCTTTGCTTCTTCATCTTCTCTCTACTTTCTGCTCTCTCTTCCCCGATTACTTCTTTCTCTTCTTCTCTTCTTTTCTTCTTCTTCTTATTATTATTATTATTATTATATTATTATTATTATTATTATTTATTATTATTACTTAACTGAGGTGACGACACCCATAGAAAATAAGAACTTGGTGGATATGCAGCTCCAGATAATCAGGATTTACATTTTGGCATTACATCTTGGACGTTTTCGACGTTCTTATTCTTAAACAGAGAACGTTGCCAGATGATAACGGTCGTACTTTTAAGGAACACGAGTATTGAATAATAATAATAATAATAATAATAATAATAATAATAATAGCAGCTGAAGGTGGTGTGACGCTGAATCCAGTACTATCCAGCAACTCCTGCGACACTACCGCCACCAAACGGCATTGGTTCCTTACCTTTCGTTTGGATCACAGCGGCAGTATGGAGAAAGTGGATATGCTGCTTGGGCAACAGCTAATCCTCCATATAAATTTCCTAGGTCAAGTAGTAAAAAAAAAAACAGAATGAATTTTGGACACTACGCCATCGTCTCTCGTAGACGGAAGGATGCCGACAACATCAACAGAAATTAATATTCATAATTCTTCGTGTTTTTTTTTTTTTTCTTTCTTTTTCTTCTTTCTTTCTAACTTTTTCGTTTCTTTTTTCTATTCTTTCTTAACGGTTCCCTCCTGTTTCTTCTTGTCTCTTATGTTTTCACGGGATTATTATTTTCCACTTCTTCTGTATGTTTCCCTTTCCTCTCTCCCCACTTAATTATAGTCTTTCTTTCTTTCTTTTCCTCTTTCTTTCTTTCTTTTGTTTTTCATTTTCTTCTCTCTTTTCTTCTGTTTTATCTTTTCTTTCTGTTATGTTTCTTTCTTTCTTTCTTTCTTTCGTTCTTTCGTTCTTTCTTTCGTTCGTTCTTTCTTTTCTTTCTTTCTTTTCTTTTTTCTTTTGTCTCATTTTCTTCTCTCTTCTGTTTTATTACTTTCTTTCTGTTATGTTCTTTCTTTCTTATATCTTTTTCTTTCTTTCTTTCGTTCTGTTCTTTCGTTCTTTTTTCTTTCTTTCTTCTTTTCTTTCTTTTCTTCTTTTCTTTTGTTTTCATTTTCTTTCTCTCTTTCTTCTTGTTTTTATTCTTTCTGTTATGTTCTTTCTTCTTTCTTTCTTTCTTCTTTCTTTTCTTTCTCTTCTTTCTTTCGTTCTTTTTTTCTTTCTTTCTTTCTTTTTTCTTTTGTTCTCATTTTTCTTTCTCTCTTTTCTTCTGTTTTTACTTTTCTTTCTGTTATTTATGTTCTTTCTTTCTTTCTTTCTTTCTTTCGTCTTCTTTGTTCGTTCTTTTTCGTTCTTTTTTCTTTTTCTTTTTTCTTTTTTCTTTGTTCTCATTTTTCTTTCTCTCTTTCTTCTTGTTTATACTTTTTCTTTCTGTTATATTATGTTCTTCTTTCTTTCTTTTCTTTCTTTCGGTCTTTCTTTCGTTCGTTCTTTCTTTCGTTCTTCTTTCTTTTCTTTCTTTTTTTCTTTTTTCTTTTGTTCTCATTTTTTCTTTCTTCTTTTTCTTGTTTTTACTTTTCTTTCTGTTATATTATGTCTTCTTTCTTTCTTTTCTTTCTTTCTTTCGGTCTTTTCTTTCGTTCGTTCTTTTCTTTCGTTCTTTCTTTTTTTCTTTTCTTTTTCTTTGTCTCATTTTTCTTTCTCTCTTTCTTCTTTGTTTATTACTTTCTTTCTTGTTTATTATGTTTTTCTTTTCTTTCTTTCTTTCGTTCTTTCGTTCTTTCTTTCTTTCGTTCTTTCTTCTTTCTTTCTTTCTTTCTTTTTTCTTTTGTTCTCATTTTTCTTTCTCTCTTTCTTCTTGTTTATACTTCTTTCTGTTATATTATGTCTTTCTTTTCTTTCTTTTCTTTCGTTCTTTCGTTCTTTCTTTCTTTCGTTCGTATTTCTTTCTTTCTTTCTTTCTTTTTTCTTTGTCTCATTTTTCTTCTCTCTTTCTTCTTGTTTTATACTTCTTTCTGTTATATTATGTTTTTCTTCTTTCTTTCTTTCTTTCGTTCTTTCGTTCTTTCTTTCTTCGTTCGTTCTTCTTTCTTTCGTCTTTTTCTTTCTTCACATATGTATTTTCATTTACATCCTCCCCTCTTCTGTCTTTCATTCTTTCTTCATTCTGAAACTTTCTTTATTAGTTAATAATAATATAATAAATTATATCGTTATACATGTGTGTGTGCATGTGTGCAAGTGTGTGTGTGGGTGGGGGTGTAATTTCTTTACTCTTTGTCATTCTTACCTTCTTTCCTTCTTTTTTTTTCTTTTTTCTGTCTCTCAATTCATGACATTTTCAATTTATAGCCATGATCGCACCCGACTGAAACTCAAAGCTAAAAACCTGGACATAACCGTTGAACGTCAATGACATGGACACGCTTATCTCCCCTTATTCGCTTCTCTTTTCCAACGCCATCCACCACGCCCCTGCCGACCGGCGATACGTCAGCTGTCGAGTGTCTTCGTCATTTAGGAAAAAAACAACAAAAAAAAGACGAAGCATTGTCCCGTTATTTACGAGTTGGATGTCTGTTCATGCACACTAGTGTCAAATGATGGGTCTGTGTCCGCACACACCTCGGAACGCGGCAGTTATTTATGCTATTTGAAATTTGAAAAGATTTAACTATTCGGGGAGTCGCTGCTAGGTAACGGGAGATACCCTTTATGGCTTTTGATGGGTGATTTCCTTAATCCTTTGTAACCAAAGCATCAACCTGGGCCAGTGGCGTCCTTAACTTTATCTTTGTTAGAATCTTTTGGGTCCTCGTGGATGCCTTAAGCAAGACCGCTTATCTAGTGGAATTGGATCCTTGGTAAAGAGTCCTGGGTATTGGTAAAGATCTTGTAATCCTGTAAGTCCGTACTGGGTATTGGTAAAGATCTGGTGATCCTATAAGTCCGTCCAGGGTATTGGTAAAGATCTGGTGATCCTATAAGTCCGTCCCGGGTATTGGTAAAGATCTGGTGATCCTATAAGACCGTCCCGGGTATTGGTAAAGATCTGGTGATCCTATAAGTCCGTCCCGGGTATTGGTAAAGATCTGGTAATCCTATAAGTCCGTACTGGGTATTGGTAAAGATCTGGTGATCCTATAAGTCCGTCCCAGGTATTGGTAAAGATCTGGTAATCCTGTAAGTCTGTCGTGAGTATTGGTAAAGATCTGGTAATACTCTAAGTCCGTCCTCAATGAGTGCAGTTAGAATTATGTCCAACGTGGGGGATTTAAGTATTGTATCCTCCACGCAGTATTGCTAATGATTGGCTGCAAGAATAACTCACGTGACATTGGCTAGTCTATAAATCCAGGTGGGGAATTAGATCACAACTTATATACAAAATTATTCCAACAATCTTGACCGCGTTTATCTTGTGAGACATTTTGCTCCTTTTCTATTTAATTTAATTTATTTAAATGGTGATTTATAATCAAATTTAGATATTAAATAACCCCTATAATAATATGCTGTTAAACAAATGAATCAAACCAAACCATTACAAATAAACTAACTATAATATCAAGGACAGCTTGCATTTTGCAGCAGAATATTAACTCTTTGAGTACATTAAACAGCTCACAGTAGCTCTCCAACCACTGCGATCCTACCGTGAACCGCTGGCAGCGGTTCTCACACATGTTACGTGAAACCTGGGAACTTAATTTCTGTTGCTGAATCGGTACCTTAAACCAGCTCCACACGTATGTAATGTGAACTTTCCAGTATATAAACAGTTTTTTGTGGATTCAAAATTTAGAATTGCAATCACAAGCGTATTCATACTTAACAAGAATTATTTAATTTCCCCTGAGTCTCATCATAGAATTACCACAGGAAGAAGAACTATGACAGAGAACGCAAGAAAGTCAGAATGAAGGGAGGGTTAAAAAAAATGATTGTGGTTACCCAGGATCAGGTAGCCACTACAATTTAGAGGAGGTTCAAGCATGAAGATACCTCATCCCGGGTAATCGCAATAACATATGATGGAAGCGAAGAGCCAAGGGAAATAACCCACTCTAATTCAACACCCATTTTTGCAAAAAACATAAACAAACAGAATAGGTGTCCTGGCTTACTGGTCAAACTGCCGTCCTGGATTATGGACAGTTTAATAAAAAATCTTATACAAAACAAAATTTAGGAGGCGAGTGGTCTAATGGTTAGAGTCGTAGGAAATGGACTCGTCAACCCGAGTTCAATTCTTGAAGTTGTTGGTATTTCACATGGTGCTAATAACCTTGGGAAAGGTATGAATCCAATTCTCCCTCCAGCTATGGATAAATAGCAGGGCAGACTGGACTCTTTAACCATGGCTAGGTAACTAGTCTAGGAGAAGGAAAACTCTGAATTCAAACCTGTTAAACTCCGCTTAAGAAATTGACCTTGTGTCGCATCCTGCTCGTGCGGAGGGTTTGGTAAATATATATACAAAACAAAATCTGTATTAAACTGCCCATAATCATTAACCAGTATACAAGGACGCCTATTTTCTTTTGTTTATTTTTTTTTCCAAAAATGTGCGTTGAGTTAGAGTGGGTTATTTCTCTTGGCTCTTCGCTTCCATCATATGTTATAACATCCGTCCTCGTTATGACTTTCTCGCGTTCTCTATCGAGTTCTCCCTCCTGTGGTAATCCTCTGATGAGACTGAAGAGAAAACAAAGAATTCTTGTAAATGATAAATCCGCTTATGATTGTTATATACCCCTTTACTCGAGGGTGTATAATCGTTGGAGAGTTGCACGGGTATGTAATAGAGACGGGTCATCTCGGGTGTATAATTGAGTGTATTTGTCTCATACCCCACTGGACTGGGCACAAGGCCTCGTTTTAACGTGGGCCCACCCACAAGCCGAAGCTCATGGGTAGGGAAGAACAAATATTGCGTCGATCCCTTCGATGGCTGACGACATAAGCATCGCTGATATTTTCTTATTGATTGAAACCTGCAATATTGTTTGGTTTATTGGTTGCGTTGGAATAAGGTGTGCTGGAGTCCACCATTTAAATTTATAGACTCTGCGTTGGCATGGGGATTAAAGCCAGCCAATCAACAGCTCGAATACGTGGTTAGTTAACTATTTAATAGCCGATCCTGATAGCCATTCATTTGCACGTATTCGACTAGGACGAACGGTCGATGGACAATTTTTCTAATAAATTTGTAGTCTTTTGAGTCCCGTAATTATTACGCGCTGGACATACTAAGTCACGTGTCCTGAGTAAGGCGACAAATTATGAAGTAAACATTTACTTTCATGGTAGTATTTAGCTACCATCTCAAGGGGGCGCCTCAGGCGCTGGGCAATAAACCAGCCCTGTCCAGTGGCCGAAGCACACTAGACCCCCCGGGTGAGGCAGGGAAAAGAGTCGGTTGTATAATTATAAATGAGAGAGACTAATAGATGATAATTCTTACTTTTTAACTGCTTCTTCTGATTCTTCGCCGAGGTCATAGCCACCACGTGACAAGGATATATCTCCCTGCCCAGTCGTAGTGTCCAGACACAGCTAA
>CM042156.1:102332100-102334600 GCA_023376005.1 Doryteuthis pealeii
CTATGTAAGCTTAATTGTTTAAACGGAGCAATCGGCGGCAGCAAAAAAGTTTTGAAAATATTACCGCTCTATCACAGATAATGAGCACTCATCTAATAATGCTGTTGGATCACTACTGCCGATATATATATATATATATATATATATATATATATATATATATATATGCCAATCTCCCCTTACGAGCAGGATGTGACAGAAGGTCAATATCTTAAGCGGATTTTAACAGGTTTTCCTTCTCCTTGACTGGTTACCTAGCCAAGATTAAAGAGCCCAGTCTGCCCTACTATTTGTCCATAGCTGGAGAGAGAGAGAGTAGTAGGATGCATATCTTTCCCAAGAGTATAAGTGCTATGTTAAAGGCAAACAAACTCGTCCAGGAATTGAACTCGGGTCGACGAGTCCATTTCCTACGACTTTAACCATAAGACCATGTGCCTCCACACTCATATATATGGGGGTATTTTCTACACGCACTCACATATGTATGGATATTGGAGTAGAAATGTCGCCCTGTCGGCTGGGGCGTTAGAATGCACGACTGCACCTCTGCAGAGGGGTAAGACTCCCCCAATGGGGCCACCTGTTGGTCGTGGATGGCGACCCGTGATGCTTAAGGATAAGCCCAGGTGGATGAGCAGTTCATGACATGCAATACTCCACTTTGGCCCTATCTTGGGCTAGACGGGCGGTCGGAGAGGCCCCTCCGATCAATCGGCTGATCACGTCAGGCCCTAGCACCTATATGATTTTCCCAACCCTATTGCCCTTATGGCAAACCCCAACCCCTTTTTATCATATGGGTGCTAGAAGGCGGTGGCTGCGGGTCTACATGTCCTGGGAATGACGTTAAACTTTATCCGATGGTGAGGTTCCAGTTTTGGAGGTTTGGGGAATGTGGAGCCCCCCTTCATCACCATTGCTCCCTGGTCCACTCTGACCCGGAGTGGTGGTACCTGTTGGGGTCCCATCTATGGGTTAAATAGAAAAATGTATTTATAAAAAAATTGTATTATCCATTAAGAATTGATTTATTTCAAAACTTTATCGGCACTAAATAACCCACTGAGGTTGATATGCCGTAAAACAAAACAAAACAAACAAACAAGGAGTAGAAATGGCTTCAAACAAATAAAAAAAGCTGAGGTGAACGCAACGCTTCAAGTAAAGGGTAACACAATTTAATGACACAAGGCAAGACATTCCTTAGCGCCCCCTGCCCCCAAGCTGGTTTCCAGATTCCAAACATCATAGAATTGCCAGTCAACTGAACAGCAGCTGAGCAACCAGGATTCAGAGCCTCTCCAATTGTAATACCAGACGAGAGAGATAAGTATACAAATATTTCGGACCAAGTCATTAATAGGCACCCCAGTCGTGAGCTGTTTTTATTGGAACGGAATTTCTCTTTTCACCGGTTGTAAATAAACAATTTTTTTTTTTAATTAAAATAATTTTTATTTATCAGAATAGGAATTCAGAAGTTTTGCTAATTAATCAGAAGTTTCTCCGAATGTTTGAGATGAGCCTTGATGATTAGTATTATCTGGGTTATTCGGACTATTGTCCTCATCTTAATTGTTATCTGTACAATGTTGCGGCCGATATGCCCTCCGACCTTCTTCAGGTATTTCTTGTCGTAATTGGGAGCCATCGCGGAACTTTGAAGGTTCCCAAGTCCGAGAAGGTTCCCGTTGTCCGTAGAGAAATACCTGTGTAGCGTTAGTTTGTATTTGCCTGGTGGAGTTGTCTGCCCGATTTAGTTTGCTGGTGCCCGCTAGGGTGCTATAGTATTTAAGTAGTATTTAAGCGCCGGGTTCAAACCCTTTCGCTCTCTTTTCCTGTTTCAGCAACTACGAGCCACATGGGGTAGATTTTATCTAACCCCTCTCGTTGGGGCTCCGCCCCCCTTACATTACTGTAAGTTTTTTACAGCATGGACTATCTTGTACCATTCATGAATGTGTCTTTATCTTTATTTGTGTACTCCTTGTTTATGTACCCTTTTACTATGTACGTTGTATCTACTGATATTCATGTGCTGTATTATATTAAATGTTTTGTCAGTTAACCTTCGTCGGAGTTATTATATTCAAATTATGTATAACATTGAATCTACGTTACCCCTGAAAACACTAAAATCAACACACGACAGAGAGAAGCTCCAGCATCAAATACCTGCTTACATATCAGCATCTTTTGACAGAGAAAGTCTAAAAGATACCCTGAAATAAAATCTGCAGCTTGTATCGTCACCAGTTATTTTTCAATGCTAGTCCCTGGGGCTGTAGATATATAGGACCATATGACCTTTAAGCACCCCTTTTATCTCGATTAAGAAAGGACATGTTTTTCATTTACACCGTCAATATCCGGTTGTTTTAACCGACGATTTTTAGATTTTTTAAAATTATAAAAAACTAACCCTAACCCTAACCCTAACCCTAACCCTAACCCCTAACAAACAACCGGATATAGACGGTGTAAATGAAAAACATGT
>CM042156.1:102339600-102344600 GCA_023376005.1 Doryteuthis pealeii
CTCTGTTTCAAATCTTTTTATCTGTATTCTTATTTAGTTTCATTAGCCTTTCTAATTTAATACAATATTTTATTACATTAAAACTTAAATACTTGCACCCGGAGGGTGCATATATTTGCTAGTAATAATAATTTCATATAACGACTGGTGTTTACACCTTAGCATAAGCGTCCAACAAAGCCTTCATCAGATGATGACTCTGGCTTCAGGCATGGTTTCGGGACCGAAGCATCATTACCACTAACCCAGAGCGCCCCAGCCGTATCTGACAATACCACCAGACTTTGTTGGTTTGTTGTCATACTGTGGGATTGCCATATCCACGCTGAAGCAGTTAAAGCTTGATCCTGGATCTTTTTGATGTATTTCCTCTTGTCTGGTGGAGGAAGTCCAAGTTTAAAACATATATATAATTATAACATTTTTGGATGTTTGTTTTTAGAAGCATTGTTGAATAAAGTATATATTATTATTTATATTTTTGCTTGAAGGCAATTACAATGCATATATCGTATAAAATTCGATAATTATAGAAAATAACCACGACAAGTGAATTTGGCAAACGATTATTCGATGCTAGAACATCGTACAGACTGTTTCAACTTTATTAAGTCTCATCAGCGATGTATACTAACGATTTCCCTCCGACAGAAATCGAATTGAAACAGACTGTACGATGTTCTAGCATCGCATAATCGTTTGCCAAATTCACTTGTCGTGGTTATTTTCTATAATTATCGAATTTTATACTATATATGCATTGTAATTGCCTTCAAGCAAAAATATAAATAATAATATATAATTATATTTTAGCAGCATTTTTTCTTATATGCATGTTTTGTTGAACTCGACGGACAATTCTTGTCTGTCGAGTTTCTTTTATATACTTTCTTATTGTCTAGCCAATTTTTTTATATCAGGGTGGAATTGGTGTATGAATCCACCAAAGGTTCTCACACGAGTACTTTCTGCACTACTTAGTGCCATCATCAGGTGTGAACTAATGAGATGTTTCCATGGTATCTTTTTAAACAAACAGCAGCAGTAGGAATAAGTAGGGGGAAGGGCTCACAAGTTTATAAGAATGTTATGGGGAATGTTTGGAGGAAAATTGGCGAGAAGTTATAGACATTTGAGAATATGTTGGCTGGTTTCGAAGTTGATATATATATATATATATATATATATATATATATATATATATGTGTGTGTGTGTGTGTGTGTGTGTGTGTGTGTGTATAAAATAAAGTGTTAACAAATAATGTGGTTACAATTAAAGGCCGTTGTTAACGCCAGTTAAAGGAAATAGGATCTATATATAAATACTCGTGTTCTTTATTTATACGACCGTTATCAAGGTTATTTCCTATAAGTCTAACATGATCAAAGGGGAACCACTCTTGACTGATAAATTAATTATTTATTGATTGATCTACTAGACAAAAAGAAGACGGGGTTAGCGTTAGGGTTAGGGTTTATGGTTAGGGTTAGGATTAGGGTTTAGGGTTTGTTTAATGGGAAAATAAATAGATAATTTAACAGTCAAGAGTGGTTCCCCTTTGATCATGTTAGACTTATAGGAAATAACCGTTATCATATTATAAAAATATAATAAGAACCAGAGGGTGTTGCAAGATGATAACGGTTGAACAATTAAGGAACATGATATATACATGGGAAGGGGGGGTGATACATTTCCCAAGATTATAAATCCAAAAGGGGACGTATAATAGAGCAACTTGAGTTCTTTTTTTTACCTGGTTTGGTTTGTTTTGTTTTACGGCATATCAATCTCAGTGGGTCATTTAATGCCGATAAAGTTTTGAAATAAATCAATTCTTAATTGATAATACAATTTTTTTTATAAATACATTTTTCTATTTAACCCATAGATGGGACCCTAACAGGTACCACCACTCTGGGTCAGAGTGGACCAGGGTGCAATGGTGATGATGGGGTGCTCCACATTCCCCAAACCTCCAAAACTGGAACCTCACCATCAGATAGAGTTTAACGTCATTGCCAGGACATGTAGACCCGCAGCCACCGCCTTCTAGCACCCATATGATAAAAAGGGGTTGGGGCTTGCCATAGGGGCAATAGGGTTTGGAAAATCATATAGGTGCTAGGGCTTGACGTGACCAGCCGATTGATCGGAGGGGGCCTCTCCGACCGCCCGTCTAGCCCAAGATAGGGCCAAAGTGGAGTATTGCATGTCATGAACTGCTCATCCCCCTGGGCTCTATTCTTAAGCATCACTGGTCGCCACCCACGACCAACAGGTGGCCCCATTGGGGGAGTCTTACCCCTCAGCAGAGGTGCAGTCGGTGCATTCTAACGCCTCAGCCGACAGGGCGGAACTTGAGTTCTAACTCGCTGACTACGCTGTTACAATCCATCCCGTTAACCACTACGCCACGGAGACTTCATCCATAAGGGGACTGATTAGGGGTAACACTTAGCTTCAAAAAATTAATGTCATGATTCCCGACTATAAATCAAGGACGGGATTAAATACGAAACCGACTTATACACGAATATATACGGTGTCTTTTTTCATGTCGTCAAGAATCATTTGAATGTAAATGTCTGGTCGCGCCCCGTTGGCAACTAATAAATGTCACTTTGTGAAATGGAGAGTTATTTTGCTCCAACTAATTTTAATCGTGTCATGGCTAATAGTAATGAATTCGGAACGTCTTAGGCGAATGGGTTGGTTGGTTGGTTGGTTGGTTGGGTGGTTGGTTGGTGGGTGGTTGGTTGGTTGGTTGACTGGTTGGTTGGTTGGTGTTTGGTTGGTTGTTGGTTGGGTGGTTGGTTGGTTGGCTGGTTGGTTGTTTGGTTGGTGGTTGGTTGCTGGCTGGTTGGTTGGCTGGTTGGTTGTTGGTTGGGTGGGTGGTTGGTTGGTTGGTTGGTTGGTTTGCTGGTGGTTGTTGGTTGTTGGGTATTTGGTTGGCTGGTTGGTTGGTTGGTGGTTGGTTGGTTGGTTGGTTTGGTTGGTTGGTTTGGTTGGTTGGGTTGGTTGGCTTGGTTGGTTGGTTGGCTGGGTTGGTTGGTTGGTTGGTTGGCTGGTTGGTTGGTTGGTTGGTTGGTTGGTTGACTGGCTGGTTGGTTGGTTGGCTGGTTGGTTGACTGGCTGTTGGTTGGTTGGTTGGATGGTTGGGTGGTTGGCTGGTTGTTGGTTGATTGGTTGGCTGGCTGGTTGGTTGGTTGGCTGGTTGGTTGGTTGGTTGGCTGGTTGGTAGGTTGGCTGGTTGGCTGGTTGGTTGATTGGTTGGCTGGCTGGTAGGTTGGTTGGTTGGTTGGTGGTTGACTGGCTGGTTGGTTGGTTGGTTGGTTGGTATTTAGTTGGCTGGTTGCTTGGTTGGTTGGTTGGTTGGTTGGTTGATTGGCGGGTTGGTTGACTGGCTGGTTGGTTGGTTGGTTGGTTGGTTGGTTGGTTGACTGGCTGGTTGGTTGGTTGGTTGGTTGGTTGGTTGGTTGGTTTTATGGCATGTCAGCCCTTTTGAATTATTTTAAGCAGTACTGTATTTCACAATTATGGCCTTTAGTTATATGCGATAAAAAAAAAGGCTCACAATCATTTAAACAGATAGACACTAATTCCTCCTCTTCCTCCCTGCTCCTCCTCCTCCTCCTCCTCACATCATCATCATCATCAAGGTGAAGCAACAGCACGGACTCCTTTGACTCTCTCTCTCTCTCCCTCTCTTTCTCTCTTCACTCTTTCTTTCTTTCTTTCTTTCTTTCACTTCCCCCTCTCTCACCTTCTCTCTCTCTCTCATCATTCGTTCCTATCATTCATCCTTCTTGATCAATGTATTTCCAAGTCGGACAACACTGGTGTGTCCATGCGTAGGAGTCCATGGCCCTCAGTTATACGCGATAAAAAAGCTCACAATTATTTTAAACGGATAAACATTAACGCCTCGTCCTCGTCCTCGTCGTCCTCGTCCTCCCTTGTCGTCATCATCATCATCATAATCATCATAATCAAGATGAGGCAACAGCACAGATTTCCTTGACTCTCTCTCTCTTCCCAGTCTCTCTTTCTTTCTTTCTTTCTCTCTCTCTCTCTCTCTCTCTCTCTCTCTCTCTCTCTCTCTCTCTCTCTCGTCATTCGTTCTTATCAGTCATTCTTCTTGACAATGTATTTCCTAGTCAGATAACATTGGTGTGCCCATACGTAGGAGTCCATAGAAGCACGTTGTTCATGTGTTGATCCTTACTCCTACGGCATGTATTCCTCATCTTACTTGAGTGGTTTGAGAGATGGAAGATAACTGGGTGTAGAACTGCCGCTTTATGGGGTGCTGCTTTCGTGACTTGTTCAAGACAGCATCGTTATGTAGTTCCTATCTCGCTTTTCTCCAGGCTTTTCTATAAAGTCCATGTGATACAAGCATATAGTAGTAATCTGGTTAGGTTAAATGGTTAGGTTTTATGGCATATTAACCCCTGTTGGCTTAATTTTATGCCGAAGACGTTTTGTTATATTCATTCTTGATGGGTATTCAACAATTTTTCAAACTCAATTATTTTTAAACAGATTTTTTTTAAACTCATTTTTTCCATTTGACCCATAGATGGGGTCCTAATAGGTACTACCACTTAGGGTCAGAGAGGACCTGTAAACAGATTTTTTTTTAACTTTAAACAGATTTTTTAAAACTCATTTTTCTATTTAACCCATAGATTTTATTTTCCTCGTACCCCACTCGTACCAGGTCAGGCACAAAGGCCCTATTACGTGGAACAAACCGAAGTTCATGGGTGGCGGGTGAAAATTGCGTCGATCCCGTCGGCATTCGCCAACAAGGGGGGCGCCCCAGTCGCTGGGCAATAAACCCAGCCCTGCCTCCAAGTGGACAGGTGTTGCCTGGGGGGATAGCCCCCAGGGATCGACGCTATTATTTACTCACAAGAAGCCCAGCGGCCGAAGCTCGCTGGAATCCCCCCCTCCCGGCGTTAACCGGGGGCCTGGGGATCATTTAACCCAT
>CM042156.1:102349600-102359600 GCA_023376005.1 Doryteuthis pealeii
ATATATATATATATTTGGTTCTGGAGAACTTATATAACACTAAAAGTGGAGGAATCATATGTATTTAGGGGGGTAATATTTTATTATGGAATAAAATATAAAATAAAGGGGGATACACGAAGGCCTTTTCGACCGATACTTTTCAAGTATATACACTGGCGACGATTAAAAGTCAGATTGTATAAGAAATTCATAAGAACGAATGGGGGTGAGCCAGAGAGGTACACATAAAAAAAATAAAAAAGGAGGAAAGAAAGGGGGGTATGTATGAACCCTAGGTTGAAACAGGGTTAGAAGTGTCTCACGGGAAATAGAGAGAGTGTTTTGGAGTTTGTTTGCACAGAGTAGGTCGGAAAAAAGAAATATAAACAGCTTCGTGGATGGTTAAGTGCTGTTTAGACCTAGCTCTGTGCAAAACGGAGAAGCACTCGTCTGAATAATCTGTTCTACAAGCATTTATAGATAAATGCTCGGCTATGGCCGAGTCAAATGCATGGGAATGCCAGGATGTATTATTAGTAATAGCATTGCGAAGTGTTCGGGGGAACATGTTGCTTTATTCTAATTTAGAGCCTCTGAATGTACGGCCCAACGTATACCGAACTATATATATATATATATATATATATATATATATATATATATATATAATCCACAGACACGTGTTTCGAATTTACTTCTCATCAGTGCGGCTCGACTTTTTAACAGCTACCTATTTCTTTCTCTTTCTTTTGGGAATCCGTCGCAGACGAAGATGACGTGACTGCAGATCTTCAGTTGTGTAGCTCATTAATCCAATTCTGGATTTGCAGATGCGCTCACACACATTGCAGGGGAAATTCCCACCTACATTTGGTTGTTCATGTATATATATATATATATATATATATATATATTATATATATATATGTGTGAGAGTAAGTAAACAAACAAATGTGTTTATTTGATATGGTTATTTTTAGCCGACAATTTTGGGGGAATATGTGCTTAATTGAAGTCATACCTAATTTTGAAAATTAATTAGTTAATAATTAATGAATTTAGGGGGGCATATATGTTCAAATGTAAGGCTAAACAAATCGAGAAAATGTCAATCCCTACAAGCTCATGTTTATATAAGCGGGTAATCCAAAAAGTAAGTCCCCCCCAAAGCGCTTGAACAAAGACGGCACACCATAGCGTGATGTTAGTGCAGCATTAAAATTTAAAACCATGTTGCACGAGGTAGGTCTCCTCTCACACTACATTTCTTATTATAATGGAGATTGTGTGATGTTTTGCTGTAACCGAAGCTATATTACTACTCAAGTCACAATTCCCTTAGTTATTTACATCACATTCTCCATGAGTTTATTTTTATTCAAACCTCAATTATTAATAAAATTGTTTTACATTATTAATACTGACCATATCTACATACAAATAATATGCATTTTTTTTTAGAAATACAACAAAATAGCAGTTTACAGTGTGAACGGATGGCTAATTTGTATATTGATATTAAAAATTTCACAATTTAACTAAATAGTTAAATTATGAATATTTAGCAATGAAAGACAGGAAGAGTAAGTTTCAGTTGTTTTATTTTTTCGATTATATCCCCCTCTGTTTCAAATCCTTTTGTTACGTACTGACATTTTCACGTTACCAAATCAGCATATATTGTTATATACCTTTCTTTACTTCTTCTATATCTTGGTCATCTATTCTTCTGGCCGGCTTTGGTTCTATCTTCTAACGTCTTGGTCTGGTATATCTTCTAAAGGTCTGGTCTTCTATTGGGATTCCGGGTCTGGTTTCTGTTGGGGATTGCTCTTTATCAGAAGCCCTGTGTCATTGTTAGTTTTTAGGTAAATTTAAAATTAAAAACCACTTTAGTCACAACGCTAGAGGGTACCCGATAGGGCAGCTAATTAGAGAAAGGTTAGTGTATTTCAAGGTAATGTAGTATAACTACCCTGTCAGCTTGTTGGGGATGCGTAGTGTAATGGTTATCATCTGTTACATAATCTATGCGGTTGCATAAGATTATTGTCAGTCCCCTGTATTTCTAGAGGGATGGCCCTTTTCATATCACGGGCGGGACTTTCCATGGAATAGTACAGAAAGCCCGCGAAATACGTGAAGTCACGTGGGACCTGGTTGAGTCCTCAGTTTTCAGTTGGACGTCAGGCAGTGAAGATGTCCTGCCTTAACTGTAACCCTCTCTGCATACGCGCGCTATGTTAGTTAGATATTTAGTTACATGAAATGTTTAGTTAAGGAAATAAAAGCTTGAGAAAATAACACAGTTTTGTGCTTGGTGAATGTCTTGGTAACAAGACTTATTTAAGAGAAGAAATGAGTTAAGTCCGACCGACCACCAAGAAGAAGAACCTAAGATAGAAGATGAACAGAAGAAGTAAGAAGTAGGTAATGAGAAAGGTATACAACACATCGTATGAAATAGACTCGGGAAAATGAGTTCAAATCCTGGAGGCGGCTGATTGCATATCACTGGGTGCTAATCCCTTGGGAAATATACGAATCCAACTCTCCGGGTATGGGCAAATAGTATGGCTGTCTGAACTCTTTACCTTGGTATGGCAACCTGTGGGATTATTTTTGTGATAAAAGGTATGCTGGAATCCACCACTTAAATATATAGACTCGGCGTGGTCGCGTGGATTAAATCCAGCCAATCAACAGCTCGAATACGTGGTTAGTTAACTACTTAATCGCCGATATTGAAAGCTGTTCATTTACACGTTATTCGACATTGACAAACGGACCTGCAGCCAATATTTTTGCTCACCGCAAGGATTTTACCCAACACCATGGAACAACCAAAAGATCATACCCAACACTAAAGAACACTAAGGAACAACCAAAGGATCATAACAAACACTAAGGGACACCAAGGAACAACCAAAGGATCATACCCAACACTAAAGAACACTAAGGAACAACCAAAGGATCATACCCAACACTAACACACCCAGGCAACAACCAAAGGATCATACCCAACACTAAGGGACACCAAGGAACAACCAAAGGATCATAACCCAACACTAAGTGACACCAAAGAACAACCAAAAGATCATACCAACACTAAAGAACACTAAGGAACAACCAAAGGATCTACCCAACACTAAGGACACCAAGAACAACCAAGGATCATACCCAACACTAAGGCGACACCAAAAACAACCAAAGATCATACCCAAACACTAAAGAACACCAGGAACAACCAAAGGATCATAACCAACACTAAGGGACACCAAGGACAACCAAAGGATCATACCCAACACTAAGGAACACCAAAGAACAACCAAAAGATCATACTCAACACTAAGTGACAGCAAGGAACAACAAAAGGGTTCTTCACTAAAGCCTGCGCTCTGCTTAACACGAAGGATCTCCATCGTAAAGTGCTCCTACTTGAAGCCTATAAATGGCCACAAAAATCGTAACACAACCGGTTTAGAAGAAAAAAAACTCTGAATTCAAACTAAAAAGGAACTCTCTTCTCGTTAGAAAAAAAACTACTTTGAGAATTCCTCTTCCCTCCCCCTTCTCCCTTTATCTATACGCTGCTTTAAAAACAAATCCTTTTGCAGGTGCTATCACTTTATTAGAAAAAAAAGAAAGAAGAAAAAAAGATCATAAATTTAACAAAAACACGATTCTTTCGCCTCAATTCCATTTTCCAAGCAACTATTTGGATTCAATTTTGTTTCGAATCCAGAAAAAGGCAAAAAAAAAAAAAAAAATTACTCAAGCGACCACATCCTTTCTTGTGGAAAATGTTTCTCAGAATTGAATTAAGTAACATTAACTGTTTTGTTGTTTTTTTTTCTTAAACTTTTCGGACGTTATCTGAGCAAATGGGAGGACCTAACCTTTTTTCATTTTTGACAGTAGATTTATGAACTATTATTTATTTATTTATTTATTTTACCTGTTCCGTTCGGCTGGGCAGGTATATCCCGTGCGTGGGAACGTAATACAACATAATAAACAAAAAAAAGAACTGTGATTTATTTCATATTAGCACAGTTCTCTTTGCTAAGAGTCCTTGACTAATTTTTAGTCGACTGTTACAGATTGCACTGGAAGGACAAATTTCGCAGACATCGTTAGATGGATTTTATTCTTTATTTTTTATTTTTTATTTGTTTTTTTTATATGCTTTTTTTGATTTATGCATTGGTTATTTTCTTTTTCTTTTTCTTTTTTTAACTGTTTCTTCTTTATTTTCCATGTTACAAATGTCGCTGCGCAAAAATCAATTACTTGCTCTAATTTTAACAAAACCTCAATGACAACAAATGAAGCAGATTTATTTGACAGTCGGGACACCAATCAACAAATGAGTGTCTATCAAATATAGTTGACATACACACGCTTATATCAATTTATTGGAGGTGCATTGTGTAGTGGTTACTGTCGTAGGAAATGGACACGGCGTCACGATTTCAAATCGTGGACAAGGCTGTTTGCTTTACATAATTCATCGGTAGTCTATGAATTATGTTTATAAGTGTAGTTAAAATTTAGATAACGGGACAGTAAATGGAAAGTTACTGTTAGTCGTTATATAATGATTTTATACTGTTAGTCGTTATATAATGATTTTATATAATGATTTTTCCACCAACAGGAAGGCGTAAGAATGGAAATTAGAGTTAGATTTCGGCCGTTAGTCAAAAGGGGCAGATGGAGGGGTCCTTCGCTCCTGACCTCGCGGTTAAAAATCCTTTTAGGCTGTGTTTTTTTATAAAGAATATGAAAAACAAATAAGTCTTGTTTAATTATTAACCAAGAAATTAGCACAAGACCAGCCCAGAAAAAGGAAGAATCAGCTCAGAAGAAGATGGCCAGCGACGAAGTAAGAACAAGCTGAACACGTAAAGTCTCATAATCTCTCCTCTGCACTCTCTCCCTATTATATACCCGATATGAAGTGGGTATATAGCATTAGCATTTAACATAGCACAAATACTTTTGAAAAAAGCATGAATATAATTAGTCGCTATGGGTGATTAGTAGGGTAGACTAGGCTCTGTAACTTTGGTTAGGCAACAAGTCAGCCAGCCACCCATCTACCAAACCAACTGGCCAACCAACCAACCAACCAACCAACCAACCATACACCCAACCAACCATACATTCATCCAAAACACCAACCAGCCATCCAATCTCAACCAACCAATTCTCAACCAATAAACCAAACAACCAACCGACCATCCGCCCACGCAAATACCCAACCAACCAACCATCCAGCCAACCAACCAATCAACCATACACCCAAAAAACCAACCAACCAACATCCAACCAACCAACCTACTAACCACCATCCACCTAACCGTCCACTCAGCCAACTTACAATGCAACCAATCCAACCAACCAACCGTCCACCCAACCAACCTACCAACCAACCATCCATTAACCCAACCAACCATCCAACTAACCAACCAACCAACAATCCACCCAGCCAACTTACCAAGCAACCAAGCAACCATCCAACCAACCAACCATCCAACCTACCAACCAGCCAACCAACCAATCTACCAACCAACCACCACCATCCCTAACCAATCTACCACCAACCAACCAACCATCCAACCAACCAACCATCCACCCAACCAACTAACCATCCAATAACCAACCATCCAATAACCATCCAACCTACCAACCAACCAACCAACCAAATATACAAACTTTTCAAAAAAGTCTGTCTAGGTCAATACTTCCCAAGATTTTATTTTTTTCTGCCTCACTTTAACAACTGTTGTCAAACATTGTGTATAACTTTAAATATTCATAGTATTAGATAAAAATACTAGAAACCATAAAATTGTGAGAAGATTATTTGTATTAAAAATTGACCTTGTGTCACATCCTGTTTGTGTGGCAGAGTTGAGAAAATACCCACAACGGCCATAATCATAAAACGGATTAAAATAACAACATATTTATCAGTTGATCAACTACATGATTTTCAATTGGTTGCACTCATTTGCTCTTTCACTTTGGTAGGAAAATTTAAGCGTGCGCGCATGCGTGAGTTGCGTAGCCGCATTTATGAATACACATTTCCGTCTGTCTGTGTGTCTTTCTCTCTCTCTGATATACAATATGTATTTTCGAATGGCTTTCTGGAGAAGTGGATATCTGTTAAGGCCACCCACGTCTAAAGAGGCCAGGAACCAGGTGCCTGCCTCTCGCTACTTGTTTGTTTTTAGTTATCTCTCGACTTTTATGAGAGTCTCTCTCTCTCTCTTTTTTTAAGGAGACTTTGCATGTCGTTTTTACAAGATAATTTGCTAAACTCTTATCTCCATTACTGGCTACGGAGACGCCACTGCCACGACGAAGTACAGAAATCTATTCTACTTGGAAAATGATGGTCGCCGGCCCAAAAATTATAAACACAGATCAGTAAAGTAACACCGACAATCATACATACACATCTCTAGGCTCTGTAACTTTGGTTAGGCAACAAGTCAGTCAACCACCCATCTACCCAACCAACTGGTCAATCAACCATCCACCCATCCACCCAACCAACCATCCATTCATCCAAACCAACCAACCAACCATCCATTCTCAACCAACCAATTCTCAACCAATAAACAAACAACCAACCGACCACCGACCATCGCCCACGCAAATACCCAACAAACAACCAACCACCTACCACAACCATCCACTAACAGCCAACCAACCATACCAATTAACCATCCACTAACCACCAACCAACCAGCCAACCAGCCAACTAAACGTCAACCCACGCAACTTGCCAAGCAACCACCAACCAACCAACCATCCAACCATAGCGTCATCCAACCAACCATCCAACCAACCAACCCAACCGTCCAAGCCAATTACCACCAACCAACCAACCATCCAACCACCAAACCACTAACCAACCAACCACAGCCACCAACCCAACTAACCGTCCACCCAGCCAAATTACCAACCAACCAACACAACATCCAACACCAACCATCCAACCTAACCAACCAACCAGCCAACCAACCACCAACTAACCGTCCACCAGCCAAATTACCAACCAACCAACCAAACCATCCAAACCAACCATCCACCTAACCAACCAACCAGCCAACCAACCACCCAACTAACCGTCCACCCAGCCAAATTACCAACCACCCAACCAACCATCCAACAACCAACCATCCACCAACCAACCAACCATCCACCTAACCAACCAACCAGCCAACCAACCACCCAACTAACCGTCCACCCAGCCAAATTACCAACCAACCAACCACCATCCAACCAACCCATCACCTAACCAACCAACCAGCCAACCAACCACCCAAAACCGTCCACCCAGCAAAATTACACCAACCAACCAACCATCCAACCAACCATCCACCTAACCAACCAACCACCGCAACCACACCCCTAACCGTCCAAGCCCAGACCAACCAACCAAACCAACCAACCATACTACCAACCAACCCAGCAACCAACCCCCACTAACCGTCCACCCAGCAAATTACCAACCAACCAACCAACCAACCAACCACCATGCCACCTAACCAACCAACCAGCCAACCAACCACCGCACTAACCGTCCACCCAGCCAAATAACCGTCCAACCAACCAACCATCCAACCAACACCATCACCTATCCAACCAACCAGCCAACCAACCACCCAACTAACCAACCAACTACTACCACGAAGAACTACAGAAATCTATTCTACTTGGAAAATTATGGTCGCCGCGCCAAAAATTATAAACACAGATCAGTAAAGTAACACCGACAATCATACATACACATCTCTTATTTTTTGGGGAGAACAAGTGCTTAATTGGAGTCGTACCTAATTTTGAAAATTAATTAATTAATAATGAATTAGGCGGGAATACCTATTTAAATGTATGGATAAACAAATCGAGAAAAATCAATCTCTGTATGTACATTTCGGCCTATTAGGCCTCATCAGCAGAGCTATAGATCGTCGTGTAATAAAAGTCACTAGAAGAGGAATATTAACCTACTCTAAACAAATCGTAAAAATCTAAGAAGTCCGTTTAGTGTAGGGGTTATGGGATCGGCCTGTCAGCTTGGCAGTCCGTTTTGAAATCACGCACAGGGCGGTCTTCCGATCTATAGCTCTGCTGATGAGGCCTAATAGGCCGAAATGTACATACAGAGATTGATTTTTCTCGATTTGTTTATCCATACATTTAAATAGGTATTCCCGCCTAATTCATTATTAATTAATTAATTTTCAAAATTAGGCACGACTCCAATTAAGCACTTGTTCTCCCAAAAATTGTCGGCAAAAAAGCCATTCCAAACATACCTTGTTTACAACTTATCACATCTCTTATTATAATGGAGATTGTGTGTTTTTCTGTCTGTAACCGAAACTATATTCCTACTCAAGTCACAATTCTCTTAGTTAGTTATTGACATCACATTCTCCATGATGTTATTTTTATCTAAACCTCAATTATTAATAAAACTGTCTTACATTATTAATACTGTTAATCATATCTACATACTAACAACATGCAATTATATTTATATATACAACAAAATAGCGGTTTACAGTGTGAACGGGAAGGCTAATTTGCATATTAATATTAAAAAATCGAATTTAATAAATATGTGCTTAGTATTATTGATTTCTAACTGTTTGGTTTTATTTTAATGAATATAAGCAAAAATCTCTTCAATGAATCTTAAATGAAATCCATTAACAAGAAAAGATAAGTGTCATTTTATTCTTTACTTCCTCTTTTAACTAAATACTTAAATTAGAAAAGATAACAATGAAAGGCGAGAGTGATGGAAGAGTAAGTTTCAGTTGTTCCATTTTTTATTATACTCCCTCTGTTTCAAATCTTTTATTATACTCCCTCTGTTTCAAATCTTTTTATCTGTATTATTATTTAGTTTCATTAGCCCTTCTAATTTGATATAATTATTTTATTACATTAAAACTTAAATACTTGCACCCGGAGGGTGCATATATTTGCTAGTATCAATAATCAGATGATCCTGTTAATAAACAAACAAAAAACAACAAAAAAACGTACTTAGACGCAAATCAAATCTGGAATAATAATTAAAATAAAATAAAAAGAAATGATCAGACACACAGACATAAGCACGCACACACACACACACACACACACACACACACACTTACACACACAAGCACGCACACATACACACTTACACACACAAACACACACATAAACAATCACCCCCAACCACACACACACACAGAATATGGAAGACCCGAGACAGAACAAATTGAGCAACCGTTAGAACCACTTCAGTTCGAGTATTCTTCTGATGATGGGATTTTTCATCCCGAAATATTAAGAATAAAGTGACAGATTAACAAACAACATCATAGTTACCTTCTTTTTTCTTTACACTTGCATTGTGACAGCCTTCAAAACCAACCAACAAACCATATATATATATATATATATATATATATATATATATAATATATATATATATATACTAGAAGCGGCTACACAACGTTGCCTGGGTAGAGAGTGGGATAATAAAAAGTTAGTCTCGCAGATCCATTGATTGTTTTGTCTTACATAATTTATTTATATTTTAATCACAAACGCAACCAATGACTTTCCCTTCTCTTACTATTCAAATCCTAATTTTCTAACATCTTCATTATTTTTGCTCGAAAAGCAAGTTCTGGTGTTAGTGAATGTGTATATATATTTACATTGTTGTTAATTATTTTATTTTCGTAGTTTCCTCCGGACATACATAAACACAACTTTCCCTTATACTTTTATTGAGTAGTAAGTAAAGTGACCTAAAGTCGATATCAGCCATACAGCGAGGGAGTCTATCCCCTTTTCACTAGAGATAGACCAAGGAGATTGTTTTTTAGCGTCTGGGGCGGAGCGCCACACCTACGATCAGCTCTTCACTTTACCGAACATATCCCTGTGCTACTCATACGCTGATTTACCCCAATTTCAGTGTTCCTGA
>CM042156.1:102364600-102371785 GCA_023376005.1 Doryteuthis pealeii
TCTAACACGAGTGCTTTCTGTACTACTTAATGTCATCATCAGGTGTGGAACTGGTGAGAAGTTTCCATTGTTTATTTTTAAACAAACAGTAGCAGTAGGAACACGGAAGAGAAGAGCTCACAAGTTTGTAAGAAATGTTATGGAGAATGGTGGGAGGAGAATTGGCGGGAATTATGAGCATTTCAGAATAAGTTGGTTGGTTTATCTCCTCCTACTACTTTTTCCTTATATATATATATATATATATATATATATATATATATATATATATATATGAAAAGAAAATGGAAGTGAACCCGACAGTATGAATTAAATATTTTTAGAAAAAACAAACAAATGATGTTATAATTCGCTGACAGAAATCTGTTTCGACCTTTTATTAAAGCGGTCTTCATCAAGAGCGAAATGTTTCTGATAGAAAGAAGGTGTGAGTAAACCGTTACAAACAAAAGTGGTACAAACGAACGTTCGTGTTCGGAGCCGGAATTTTTAAAAATTGTGAACGTTCGTTTGTACCACTTGTTTGTAAGGGTTTACTCACACCGTCTTTCTATCACGAACATTTCGCTCTTGATGAAGACTGTTTTAATAAAGGTCGAAACAGATTTCTGTCAGCGAGTTATAACATCATTTGTTTGTTTTTTTCTAAAAATATTTAATTCATATATATATATATATACATGTGTGTGTGTGTGTGTGTGTGTGTGTGTGTGTGTGTGTGATTTGTTTAAACTCTACTGACAAGTTTGTTTTTTTCGATCCTTTTTAACTGTCTGGCCATCTTTTTAATGTCAGGGTGGAATCGGTGTAGCAATATACCAAAGATTTATTCACGAGCGCTTTCGGCATGTCTCTGTGCCATCTTCAGGTGGGAAACTATTGGAATGTTGTACGCCCTCCCCTCTCCAACAAATCTCTACTGCCACTGTTCGTTTAAACGGAACTTGTGAACTCCTCCTACTACTAATCCCTACTGTTACTGTTCGTTTTAAAAGTATGACAACGGAAACATTCCAACAATTTCAAACATGAAGATGGCACAAAGACAAACCGAAAGCGCTCGTGAATAAATCTTTGGTATATTGCTACACCGATTCCACCCAGACATTAAAAAGATGGCCAGACACTTAGAAAGGATCGAACAAAAACTCGTCCGACAAGAATCGACAGTAAATTTTAACAAAACATGTTTAAAAGAAAAATGCTGCCAAAATATACGTATATATATATATATGAGATTAAGTAAACAAACAAATGTGTTTATTTTTATAAGGCTTTAAGCCGACAATTTTTGGAGGATATGTGCTTAACTGAAGTCGTACCTAATTTTGAAAATTAATTAGCTAATAATTAATGAATTTTTTTAGGCGGGCATATATGTTCAAATGTAAGGCTAAACGAATCGAGAAAATGTCAATCCCTGAATGTACATTTCGAGCTATTAGGTCTCATCAGCAAGATTATAGACATGGGAGACTGCTCCGTGTGTGACTCGAAACCTCGACTGTCAAGCTGACAGGCGAAGTCTCTAACCGTTACACTAGCTTGCCAATTCCACCTTCTTCGTTCGTTCGTTGTGTGTGTGTGTGTGTGTGTGTGTGTGTGTGTGTGTGTGTGTGTGTGTGTGTGTGTGTGTGTGTGTGTGTGTGTGTGATCTAAAGTTTCTGAGATCATTAAATTGGAGCAAGGTTTACCAAAGCATATGAATCACTGATGTCCCCTTCTAGTACGTGATACCCTTCTCATCAGGTGATGCACGTGTACTTGCGGCTATTCGGGTCTTGAAAGATGTATATATATATATATATATTATATATATATATATATATATATATATATATATAAAGGTCCTGCTCTAGACACTGACATCAAGTTGCATCTTTGCAAAAAAAACTTTCGATGAATTTTATACAGTTTTTTTTTTATTTTTCTCTTCATCTTTTTTTTTCGGGTTGAACAACTTCCAATTTAATTTTATTTTATGTTTTCTTTCTGGTATCACTTGAAATCAAACGTAAAGGAAATCATCGCCTCGTGCTGCCTGGGAGTCCAATATTCGTGACTGACAGGAAGAAGGGACTCTTTCTTTTTTTTTTCTTTTTTTCTTTTTTTTTTTTTTTTTTTTTTTTTCAAGGATGACTTGAAATGCTTGTGGTTGGGCGGACGACCATCAAAGAAACTCTGCTTCCCATAAATTTGAATGACGCCCCGATATCTCTTATCTTATCCCTAAGCGTTCGTGGTTAACGCTGAACTGACGAGAAGGGCCACAACAAGAGATTAAGAATAAACAGACGTCTTTTTGATAGCACCACGGAAGTATGTGTGGAGGGAAAGACAGAGGGTTGTTTTTAAGAGACAGACAGACAGACAGACAGATGGAAAGAGACTTAGAAAAGACGTTCGTAAAATATGTGTGCACTTTAACGAATTTAAAGTATCAATAAAGTTATTAAAAATGTGTAGTGCACATAGACTTTGTGGACACACTTGTTTATGCATACGTCCACAAAGTTCGTGTGCAATTTCACAATTTCTATAATTCAAAATTCCTATAAGTTATAGATTCAGATAGGTTGATAAAAACAGAACTAGATAGATAGATATTTTATATATTATGATAATAATAATAATAATAATAATAATAACAATAATAATAATAATAATAATAATAATAATAATAGACCCAACAAAATAGTAAATGTAGACTTTGTGGTAATAGAAATGAGACTGTAAACCATATACTCTGCGAATGTAACAAACTAGCACAACGAGAATACAAAACTAGACCCGACTGGGTTGGGAAGGTGATCCACTGGGAATTATGCAAAAAATTTAATTTTGACCATATAACAAAATGGTATATGCATAAACCAGAATCTGTTCTTGAGAACGAAACACATAAAATTCTCTGGGACTTTGAAATAAAAACGGATCACCTTATCCCAGCAAGAAGACCAGACCTAATGTTGATAAACAAAAAAGAAAGAACTTGTCAACTGGTGGATTTTGAAGTTACAGCAGATCACAGGGTGAAGCAAAAGGAAAATGAAAAAATTGACAAGTTCTTTCTTTTTTGTTTTATCAACACTAGGTCTGGTCTTCTTGCTGGTTAAGGTGATCCGTTTTTATTTCAAAGTCCCAAAGAATTTTATGCGTTTCGTTCTCAAGAACAGATTCTGGTTTATGCATATACCATTTTGTTGAATGGTCAAAATTAAATCTCTTGCATAATTCCCAGTGGATCACCTTCCCAACCCAGTCGTGTCTAGTTTTGTATTCTCGTTGTGCTAGTTTGTTACATTCGCAGAGTATATGGTTTACAGTCTTATTCTATTACCACAAAGTCTACATTTACTATTTTGTTGGGTCTATATTATTATTATTATTATTATTATTATTATTATTATTATTATTATATATAAATATCTATCTATCAGTTCTGTTTTTATCAACCTATCTGAATCTATAACTTATAGGAATTTTGAATTATAGAAATTGTGAAATTGCACACGAACTTTGTGGACGTATGCATAAACAAGTGTGTCCACAAAGTCTATGTGCACTACACATTTTTAATAACTTTATTGGTACTTTAAATTCGTTAAAGTGCACACAGATTTTACGAACGTCTTTTCTAAGTACTTTCCATCTGTCTGTCTGTCTGTCTGTCTCTTAAAACAACCCTCTGTCTTTCCCTCCACACATACTTCCGTGGTGCTATCAAAAAGACGTCTGTTTATTCTTAATCTCTTGTGTGGCCCTTCTCGTCAGTTCAGCGTTAACCACGAACGCTTGGGATAAGATAAGAGATATCGGGGCGTCATTCAAATTTATGGAAGCAGAGTTTCTTTGATGGTCGTCCGCCAACCACAAGCATTTCAAGTCATCCTTGAAAAAAAAAAAAAAAAAAGAAAAAAAAAAAAAAAAGAAAGAGTCCCTTCTTCCTGTCAGTCACGAACATTGGACTCCAGGCAGCACGAGGCGATGATTCCTTTACGTTTGATTTCAAGTGATACCAGAAAGAAAACATAAAATAAAATTAAATTGGAAGTTGTTCAACGCGAAAAAAAAAGATGAGAGAAAAAAAAAAAAAACGTATAATTCATCGAAAGTTTTTTTTCAAGATGCAACTTGATGTCAGTGTCTAGAGCAGGACTTATATATATATATATATATATATATATATATATATATATATATATATATATATATATATAATATTTCAAGACCCGAATAGCCGCAAGTACACGTGCATCACCTGATGAGAAGGGTATCACGTACTAGAAGGGGA
Organism: Doryteuthis pealeii; assembly: GCA_023376005.1. Classification (NCBI taxonomy): domain Eukaryota; kingdom Metazoa; phylum Mollusca; class Cephalopoda; order Myopsida; family Loliginidae; genus Doryteuthis; species Doryteuthis pealeii. The sequence continues at coordinate 102,368,895 of CM042156.1, forward strand.
CATCCGTGATTCATAGTTTTGGTCCCTTGCTCCAATTTAATGATCTCAGAAACTTTAGAACACACACACACACACACACACACACACACAACAACGAACGAAGAATGTGGAATTGGCAAGCTAGTGTAACGGTTAGAGACTTGCCTGTCTAAATATAGCTTGACTAGTCGAGTTTCGAGTCACACACGGGACAGTCTGCCATGATCTATAATCTTGCTGATGAGACCTAATAGGTCGAAATGTACATTCAGGGATTGACATTTTCTCGATTCGTTTAGCCTTACATTTGAACATATATGCCCGCCTAAAAAAATTCATTAATTATTAGCTAATTAATTTTCAAAATTAGGTACGACTTCAATTAAGCACATATCCTCCAAAATTGTCGGCTTAAAGCCATATAGAAATAAACACATTTGTTTGTTTACTTAATATATATATATATATATATATAGTATATTTTGGCAGCATTTTTCTTTTAAACATGTTTTGTTAAAATTTACTGTCGATTCTTGTCGGACGAGTTTTTGTTCGATCCTTTCTAAGTGTCTGGCCATCTTTTAAATGTCTGGGTGGAATCGGAGTAGCAATATACCAAAGATTTATTCACGAGCTCTTTCGGCATGTCTTTGTGCCATCTTCATGTTTGAAATTGTTGGAATGTTTCCGTTGTCATACTTTTAAAACGAACAGTAACAGTAGGGATTAGTAGTAGGAGGAGTTCACAAGTTCCGTTTAAACGAACAGTGGCAGTAGAGATTTGTTGGAGAGGGGAGGGCGTACAACATTCCAATAGTTTCCCACCTGAAGATGGCACAGAGACATGCCGAAAGCGCTCGTGAATAAATCTTTGGTATATTGCTACACCGATTCCACCCTGACATTAAAAAGATGGCCAGACAGTTAAAAAGGATCGAAAAAAACAAACTTGTCAGTAGAGTTTAACAAATCACACACACACACACACACACACACACACACACACACACACATGTATATATATATATATATGAATTAAATATTTTAGAAAAAACAAACAAATGATGTTATAATTCACTGACAGAAATCTGTTTCGACCTTTGATTAAAGCGGTCTTCATCAATAGCGAAATGTTCGTGATAGAAAGACGGTGTGAGTAAACCGTTACAAACAAGTGGTACAAACGAACGTTCACAATTTTTAAAAATTCCGGCTCCGAACATGAACGTTCGTTTGTACGCCAGATTTCTGTCAGTGAATTATAACATCATTTGTTTGTTTTTTTCTAAAATATTTAGTTCATACTGTCGGATTCACTTCATTATATATATATATATATATATATATATATATATATATATATATATATATATAAGGAAAAGTAGTAGGAGGTTTAAGTTTAAACCAACCAACTTATTCTGAAATGCTCATAATTTCCCGCCAATTCTCCTCCCACCATTCTCATATACATTTCTTATAAACTTGTGAGCGCCCCTCCTCCGCGTTCTTACTGCTACTGTTTGTTTAAAAATAAACAATGGAAACTTCTTACCAGTTCCACACCTGATGATGACATTAAGTAGTGCAGAAAGCACTGGTGTTAGAACCTTTAGTGGATTCATACACCAGTTCTACTCTGATATAAAAAAAAAGATGGCCTGACAATTAGAAAAGATTGAAAAAAAACTCGTCCGACAAGAATTGTCCGTTAGTTCAACAAAACACACACACACACTGCAATATATATATATATATATATTATATATATATATATATATATATATATTGGATGGATCTCGTCGATTTTGTCAGTGAACAACCAACACAGTGATTTTTTTATAGTGGTGAAGGTTTGTGTAACATTCCACACTTTTTGGCGTCGATAATATGTTGCATCAAGGAATGACAATTGCCTCAGGAATTTTGTTTAGTTATCCCTCTCCTAGACTGTTACCTACCCAAGGTTAAAGAGCCCAGTCTGCCCTAATTATTAACTAAGAATATTTCAATTCATATTTCCAAATTAGCGCTATGGGAAAGGCCAACAGTCGCTAAGGAATTAACTCGAACCGAAGTAAAAACCCACTATTATATATATATTATATATATATATATATATATATATATATTATATATATAATGTACTCTCTTGTCGATTTCGACGCTTGAGGGTTCCTAAGATAACATGAGCGGATCCAATGAACAACCAACACTTTGTTTCTGTTTATATTGATGAAGGTTTGTGTTGGACCATCCGCGCTTTTTAGCACAGTCGATAGGAAAGAATTGGTGCAAGGAGTGGCATAAACCCAATCAACAACTGAACTCAGGCTCTTCAAATTCAGTTTTCCTTCTCCTAGATTGATTATCAATACAAGGTTAAAGAGTACTGTCTGCCCTAATATTTGCCCATAGCTGGAGGGAGATTATATACGAATGCATATATATATATAATAAAGTGTAAGAGAATATAAAAGGAAAGGTGGATAAAAGACACAAAAACTGATTCAATTATTATTACGTCTTATTTATAAGATGTCTTATCTTCAGAAGATGATTAATAAATAAAGACAAAAATATTAATTAATCAATTGTCTGTGTCCATTATTCACTTTTCCTTTTTATACTTCGTCCCTTTTGCCGTATGTTTTCCTACTCTGCTGTTTGCACCATATATATTCTTCTAATATATATACGATAATTGGCAAAAATAATTTTCATTTACTTTGCCAGATGGAGAGATAAAAAAATTATAAAATATAGAGGGATTTTTCTCATGCTTCATTCCTATATCGAACCCAATAATTGTAAGTATAATTTAATGTTTTCAGCATTTTCTTTTGTTTACATTAGCTAAATATATAGGCCATGCAATTTTCCATCTTGTTCTGTATAAAAAGTATACATGGACC
>CM042156.1:102371885-102399385 GCA_023376005.1 Doryteuthis pealeii
AAGACTTGCATAGAGAAAATAGCTGCTTTATTTAAACAATATATACCTACAAAGAAAAAATGCTGCCTAAATACACACACACACACACACACACACACACACACACACACATATATATATATATATATATATATATATATATATATATATTATATATATATGCATATATATGTACATATATATATATCATAAATATATATATATATAATATATATATATATATATATATATATATATATATATAATATCCCAACACGCCGCTAACAATTTAAAATGAGTTGAGGTAGAACAAACCCGGAAAATTGTAGTCTAAGCCAGAGGTCACCAAACTACGGCCCACAGGTCAAATTCGGACCACGAAGGCATTTTATCAGGCCCACCGACGGTATTTTGTTTGTTAAAACGTACGGAATTCTAGACATATATATATATATATATATATATATATATATATATATATATATATATATATATATATATAACAAGATTTAGCATTAAATGATCATCAAGGGTTGATATACCGTTACATACCAACCAAAGCCTATTCAAAGAGATTCAAAGACTATTACGAAAGTATTGGTTTAAAGCTTCTTAAAAAGTAATTTTAACAACGACTTTCTGTAATCTTTTTGATATAATTATTTTTTAATTAATTTTAACTTTAAATTAATCTGAATTTGACAGCAATTCAGGGATACATACTTAAACTATCAAACTTGGTCGAGTGCTTTCACGTTTATTCAGTGCTTTTGATAAATAATTAAAAAATGCTTAAGAAAAAAATATTTCCGTTCAGAATCTAAGTTCATTGTGAGTAAATCATTAAATATGTTCTTCAATTTGAGCCGAAAAAAAAATATTTCATTAAAAATTCTCGTCAGACTAGTTTTCATAAGACTAGTTTATCTATCTGATTTTCATATACTTATATACTTATGTTGATTACAATACTTGAATGCGGTTGATTTAATCTACTTCTGTGGATAGTAGTTCCGTTAATAGTTCCATATCAACGTTGTGTATTAAAGACCTCTGGAACTGGGATTTTTTCGTTGGAGCTTCCTCGGTGGGTTGATCTAAGAGTATTTACGGATTCGAAGGAGTCCTTATTTCTCCGTAGTTGAAGGCAAATTGTCGGACAACGAAAGAACAACACAAAAGTAAATGCAGACACCTGTATTGACATAAAATTACACAAATTGTTGCAAATTCAATGGTATTTGCTACGAGACTTATCTGTGGAGGAATTTCTTGTAGTACTCGTGATAACACAGCTTTCTTCTCGTCGGTGGGAAATGCAAAATAGCCGCTTCGACTCGGTGGTTGTTCTTCTTTTAGTCAGTGTGCTGTTGTGCCGGCCTTTCTGCAGTATGCTGATACGATGCCTTAGACAGAATCTGGTTGTAAGGTTCTTGTGATAAGTGGACCCTGTTTTGGGGCTAAGTGATGAGAGCGTTTCTTTTGACGTCTCTCTCCAGTACCGGTTCTTCGATAAGTAAGCCCTGTTTTGGGGCTAAGTGAGAGAGCGTTTGTTTTTACGTCTCTCGTTGTTAACGGTTCCCTGATAAGTAACGTTTTGGTATTTGGCGCCAACATAGGCTGTTGGCATTCGACCCCTGGTGGCAGGGGGAGTTAATTAGTTATGGAATTTCCAACAGATCGGCTATTAGTCGGAGGTAGTAGACGAGTGTTGGCAACTCAAAAGACGAAAACTCCCGTAAAAAAGTAACAAATATTTATTGGTTTGTAGGGAAATGTTCTTGTATATGTATATACACGAAGATATACTACACATAGGCATAGACTACAATTTTCCGGGTTTGTTTCATCTCAATTCTAATTGTTAGCGGCGTGTTGTGATACTTAAATACGGGAAACATTCAAAGACTATCCTTTTAGTTGTTGATACCATAGTTTTCCTCACCAGTCAGCAAGTTAGGCTCGCAGACCATTGTTAGTAGGTTCTAGTCGCACATGATTCCCCATACTTCCGGCCTTGTGCCATAACTAAACGTTATGACATCTCTTTTTTATGTAAGTTATAGGGATTGGCCTCTATATTTTTACGGCATGTGGAATTGACCAAATTAAAATAATTAAGTTTTCTTAAATAACTAGTTTTACAATTATATGTCATGAGTTTAGAATTAGGTAAACAAAAGAGAATCGAATGAATATTAGTTTAGAAATATTTTAGAAACAATAGAAACAATGGTTTAAATTCCATGGGAAAATATGTACGCCATCGGAATGTACCAAATCATTCGATATTGCATCATTGCAAATCACCTGATATTTGATGAATATTTTAGCTTAATGATCACGTAGACAATGACAAAAAGAAAATTATAAAAAGGCCCATAGAGCGGAAAAACAGAAGACAGTGGGAGCCTACGCTCTTACCGACTCGACAGAGTTGGGGCCAATGCCCTCTAACTCGACAGTAGGAGCGAAAGTTTTCCCCCAACATCGACACAATGGGGAAGTCGTCAGGTTGGTCTCGTATTTTCGTTTCCATTCCCCCCTCTCTCTCTCTCTCTCTCCCTCCCCCCCTCTCTCTCTCTCTCTCCTCTCTCTCTCTCTCTCGCTCTCTCTCTCTCTCAACAACAACAAATTTAATCCAAGTTTCAATCACAGACAAAACTGCTACAATGTCGACACAACCAATCGCACAAATATAAACAATACATGTCACACTTGTTACACACAACTACGTACAGACACATACAGTCTGCAACACCAAAAGAACAATTGAATATACCAATTGTAAATTAATGTATATAAAGTTTGTTTCCTTTATAATTTTGTCTTCTTCTTTTGTTTTCTATGGAAACTTCATTTCCGTAGTCTTATACATTTAAATTGTGGGGAACAAAACTCGGATCTTCTTCAACTCCTCAATTAAACACTCACCAAACAACTACGGTCCCTACAAAGTAAATGCATTACATTTTATCTCGCTTGTATTTATAATTCAATGATTCTACGTCTTCCCTCATGTTCAAACCCATAATTTCCTTCAATTTCTTTTTTAACAGTTCTTCAATCGTTTTCTTGTTTTCTCTTTGTTTAATTTTTCCTTATTTTTTTATTTTCATTCTTATTCCCCAAACCTCTTCTTTCAATCTTTATTACCATCCTCAACATTTTCTTTCTTTCTTTCTTTCTTTCCTTCTTTTGTCTTTCTTTATTTTCTTCTTCCTCGCCCCCCTTTCTTTCTTTCATATTGCTTTATTTCCTTATTTTTCCTTTCTTTTTTTCTTTCTTGTTTTTCTTTCTTTTGTCTTTCTTTCTTTCTTTCCTTTATTTTGCTTTCTTTCCCCATTTCTTTTTTTCTTTTTTCTTTCTTTCCTCATTTCTTTCTTTCTTTTTTTGTCTTTCTTCATTCCGTTTTGTCTTTTTTTTCTTGTTGTTTTCTTTCTACATTTCTTTCTTTCAATTTTTCTCTCTTCTTTCTTTTATCCTGCCTTTTCCCTCATTTCTTTCTTTCTTTCTTTCTTTCCAACTTTCCAGCTTTCTTTCTTTCTTTCTTCTCTTGTCTTTCTGTTACATAATCTATGCATAAATTATTGTCAACCCCATTTATTTCTGAAGGGATGGCCCCTTTTCATATTACGGGCGGGACTTTCCATGGAATATTTATAAGAAAGCCCGCGAAATACGTGAAGTCACGTGGGACCTGGTTGGCTCTCAGTTTCAGCTTGGACGTCAGGCAGAGAAGATGTATCTGCTTAGCTGGGACTCACTGAACACGCGCGCTGTGTTTAGTTAGAGGAAGATGTTAGTTAAGAAATAAAGGTTTAAATAAATAATATGGTTTTGTGGTTGATGAATGTCTTGGCAACAAGACTGACCTAGAAGAAGAAATGAATCAAGGACGGCCAACCAGCAAGAACAGAGAAATAGAAGTCCAGACGCTAGAAGAAGAACGTAAGATACCAAAGATGAGCAGAAGAATAATAGAAGTAAAGAAAGGGTATACAACATTTCTTTTGTCTTCTTTCTTTCTTTCTTTCTTTCTTTCTTTTTCTTTTCCTTTGTTTCACCCTTTATTTCTTCATTGTGGCATAAGCATTATGAATATATTATCTAAACATATACAACTCTACTATTCAAACGACACAACGGACATTACTTAAGTATTTCTTTAATCAGAAGAATATTCAATTTCCCTCTAAGTGAATAATTATTCATTACAGTAATGAACGTAAATTCACTTTCTATCAAGAAATTAACTCATTACCAACTAAAATTCTTGACAAATTGCCGAGCCAACATTCAAAGAAGTGTTATGTAATGATATCCTATAACCCGTTGACGAAAGTGCGAAGGCGCTTGATGGACAGATGAGAGGTCAAAGGTTACCTCGATTAAACGAGTTTGCGATTTGTGGCTTGGTTTGATTTGTCTTGGTTTCTTTCTTTAATGGCATATTGTTACAATTTATAGGCAGTCATAAATTGTGATCGTACCTGTAGTTAGAATTTAAAATAAGGTCTGTAAGATTAGAAATAACAGGGCTCTATGATAAATTACCCGGCAGTTGACAGATAATAACCTTTACCCGTTGAAGTCGTGCGATTGGGCATTATGAAAATAGGTTAGTTTAGTTACAGATGCGACCCGATTTCGAGGGAGCGAAGACGTGTTGTCAGCTCCCGGCATCCACCTCTCCCTGCGGCAGAATCATGGGCTAAGAAAATAAAACTTGATCAAGAAACTCCAGGTCAAGTTATTAATTGAATGTTAAGACAATGACCAGTCAAGCCCAGAATGAAAACAACAAGAAGAAGACCAGCCCTTAAATAGTAAGCTCAACCAGAGAAAAGGGCGACCGACGAGTTAGATGACCTAGACGAAGAGGCAGTCAGCAAGAGCTAACAAGTAGAAGCGAATTCATAAAGAAAGAACTATCATCTCTAATCTGTCGTCTATTCTCTCTCTCTCTCTCTCTCTCTCTCTCTCTCTCTCTCTCTCTCTCTCTCTCTCTCTCTCTCTCTCTCTCTTTATATATATATATATATATATATAATCCAAAAGTCCAGAGAAGAAATCTTCCTTACGACATAGGAGTTTTTTTTAAAAACCTGTCGCAGTTTGAGAGCTCAATGTGTGCTCTTATTGTTAGAGTCACAGAGCAAATTTATAAGTAAGGAAATAACAAAAGACTTAGAGATTTTGCATTATAGCCTATTTCGGGGAGCTTAGACAAAGTGTCTAATTCTCCCAGCTCATCAGATGCGACTAAGCTCCCCGAAATAGGCTATAATGCAAAATCCCTAAGTATTTTGTTATTTCCTTACTTATATATATATATATATATATATATATATATAGATAGATAGATAGATAGATCCGTAGTACATTGAGCTATAGATTTGTCCCCTGGAGTTAGATCTAACGGGGAAATTGGTACAAGAAAGAAGTCTATCGGTCGAAACGGAATATATATATATATATATATATATATATATATATATATATATATATCCGAGATGATTCTCCCCGTTTATATACACGATGTTGAATGAGTATACAACAACAGCAACTTTAGTGTTTATTTATTGCCAAAGCCATCATTGTAGAAGAAGAGTATTGGTACTATTTAAAGCATAGTTGGGGGATGAAGTGTTTCATGCCTTTCCTAACGGTTTTGATATATATACATATTTTTTACTTTGCTTAAGAGAGTATTAATCTTTATAAGTTATTTAATGTTAAATCCATCTTTTTAGAAAAGAACAGTAAAAAGTTGGTGGAGTAGCCTATTTTTGGTATCAGCCGGACAGCGGGGGAGTCTATCCCCTTTTTGCTAGTACAAAACCAGGGAGATTGTTTTTGCTGAGGTGGAGGACATCACATACCCTCAGTTCTCCACTTCACCGCACAGATCAGATTACCCAGTCTCTGCTACTCATACACTGACTTGGCGGGATTGGTATCGAACCAGGAACCTAGCTATATCAAGGCGGAGTGCTCTACCGACTGAGCTAAACCAGTCCCTAAAGATGAACATTAGCGGTACTATTTAACCCATAGCCGAGGGATGAAAAACTTCATACCTTTCCCAGGGATATTTTTATAGTTTCTTTCTTTGCTTAATGGAGTATTAACTTTGTGGGTTATTTAATGCCAACGCCATTAGATGATTTGATTGGAGGTGGGCATCTACTGAACTAGATTACTAATAAAAGTAAAGTCGTCGGGGTAGGCCGATGTCGGTATCAGCCAAACAGTGAAGGACTCTGTTCCCTTTTCACTAGCGCTAGACCAATGAGATTGTTTTACGTCTTATGTAGAACACCATACCTACCTCAGCTCCACACTTTACCACATAGACCCCTATGCTACCCATACGCTGTGTTGGCTAGGGCCGGTATCGAACCATGAATGTTAGAGTATTATCTATGTGTTAAGTAGAGCAAAAACATGTTTAAAATGTGTTTTAAAAGTTGGGTTTAAAGGAAAAATTGAATACCCAAAAGAATGAATAAAACAAAACGTCTTCGGCATAAAATAACCCAACAAGGGTTGACATGTCGTAAAAATCAGCCGACCAACCAGCCAACCAACCACTTTCTTATGTTAATCATTCATTTCGGCCATCTCGATGAGTTTACAAACCGTCGTGCCTAAACAGTATGAAAGTATTTTTATTTTCATAGAAGTCTCTATTGAAATTTCTAAAAAGGAGACTGAAATGTTAATAACCCCCTTCACACACTCGCAAAAAAAAAAAAAACAGGTCTCGTACTCAAAACAATCTGGGCTGTGACATTTTTGAAAGTGAGTTCGAACCGTAGCTTGCCATTACTTTCCCTTTTGGACTAATACCCCTTGGGAACGGTCTGTTCCCCTTCATCCCTCCCGGTATGATTTAAATAGTATCTCTCATGTCCTTCTAAAACTTTGCTATTAAATAACCAATGGTTGTTGATATGCCGTTAAGCAAAGAATGATATTGGTAAATGCGGACGGTTCTTCTACAAGAATGGATTTGGCATTAAATAACACACTTTAGGTTGAAATGCCATTAAAGAAAGAAACCAATTATTCTAGTTTCTTTCTTCTCTTGCATATCCCATAATTCCACGCTCTTTAATCCTTACTTAATACTTCCTGTTTATTTATTCATTTTTATTTTTGTCTTTTTTCTTTTCTAACCATTTCTTTACAGTATTTCTTTGATCTGTTCTTTCTACGTTAAACACGTTTTCTTCTTTCTTTCTTTCTTTCTTTACTTCCTTACTTTCCTTCCTTCTTTCTTTCTTTCTTTTTTCTCCCTTTCCTTTCCTTCCTTTCTTCCTTCCTTCTTTCATTATTCTTTTTTTCTTTCTTTCTTTCCTTTCTTTTATCTTTCTTTCCCTATTCTCCTCCTTTCTTTCTTCTTTCATTTGTTTATTCCCTTCCTTCTTCTTTCTTTCTTTCTTTCTTTTTTTCTCTTCTTTCCTTCCCTAATCTTCTTCCTTTTTCTTTCTTTTTTTTCTTTCTTCTTTCCTTCACTAATCTTCTCCTTTCTTTCTTGATTCCTTCCAATCTTCACCCTTCCCTTTCTTTCTTTCTTTCTTTCTTCTTTCTTTTTTTCTTTTCTTTCCTGTTCTTTTTTTCTTTCCTTTCTATCTTTCTTTCTTTCTTTCTTTCCTAATTCTTCACCCTTTTTCATATCTTTCTTTCTTTCTTTCTTTCTTTCCTTTCCTTCTTTTTTTTCTTTTCTTTCTTTAATGTTATTTTTTCTTTTTTTATCTTTCTTTCTTTCTTCCTAATCTTCACCATCATTCTTTCTTTCTTTCCTTCCTTCTTTTTTTTCTTTCTTTCTTTTTTCTTTTCCTAATCTTCACCTTTCTTTCTTTCTTTCTTTCTTTCTTTTTCTTTTCTTCCCCATTTCTTTTTTTCTTCTTTTTCTTTCTTCTTTTCTTTCCTCTTTTCTTTCTTTCTTCTTTCTCTAATTTATTTCCCTATTTTTCCCGCCTTTTCTTTTTTTAAAAAAAGTTTTTTTTTTGTTTGTTGTTTTTTTTTTTACTCCTCCCTCCGTTTTTTCCTTTTCTTTCTTAAAGCTTTCGCTAGCCTGCCTGGACCTATTTGTTCAGTCATCGTACACAAGGCGTTGATTTTTGTTCCATAAATCTCACGGCTATAAATATATTCGCCTCACTTCTCAAACACCCTACCTGATTAACCTCAGAACGTAAAGATTTATTTCGAAGGTCATTTGGCCCGGGAGTCTACCATAAATCTGTCGCCATTACCGACTAGATCCTTATTTACAACATACAAGGCGTGAAGCTGTCTGCGCACATTACAAATGAGGGCCATTATCTTTTCTCACTCGATGCAAAAGGTCTGTTAAACTACTCTGGCTCGTTCCTCCCTCCTCCTGCTCTCCTCCCCCTCCTTCTTCAACCGAACGACCGACACCATCACCATCACGATCATCACCATCATCATCGCCATTGCCAGCACTGACAATCGCAGCCCTTACCCTAACCTACCCTGTCTCTCCTCCCCGGTTCTTCGGCTTTTCACTTTTAATCTCTTTCTCTCTCTCCGCACCCTCCTCACTTAAAGGCTGTCAATCTATCACCCCCCTCACTTCATTCTCGTATCCCTATCAACCAACGTATCAACCTGGTGTTTCTCCTACTCTCTCTCTCTCTCTCTCTCTCTCTCTCTCTCTCTCTCTCTCTTATCTTTCCCTTATCTTTTTCTTTCTCTCTCTCTCTCTTATTCTTAAAATTCTTATCTCTCTATTTAGTACCACTAGCGAGCACGCTTCTAGTTTCTCCACACCCTTTTGGATTTTATATATATATATATATATATATATATATTATATATATGTCTGTCTGTCTGTCTGTCTGTATATCTCTCTCCCCCCCCTCTCTCTCTCTCTCTCTCTCTCTCTCTATTATATATATATATATATATATATATATATATATATACATATTTATATGTATATATATATATGTTATTCTTTTCTCTCCTTTTTTGTACTATGAAAATACTATTTTAAGACTCCCTTTCTCTCTCCCTCCCTTCTATCTATCTGTATCTCTCCCCCCCCATCTCTCTCTCTCTCGCTCTCGCTCTCCCCTCTCTCTCTCTCTCTCTCTCTTTCTTATATATATAATATATATATATATAATATATATATATATATATCAGACAGGGCGGGGTTTGTATATATCTACAGGCACGCACAAACGCACACACAAACGCACACACACATAGACCCATGAAAATTCTGTTTTCGTTCATTCTCCACAACAAATATTTTCACTTTACTTATTAATGCACTTAAACAAACCCGAAAATCACCCATCAATCATATAGAGCGAATATTATGAAGTGAAAGCAAATAATTTCGGATAGATAGATAGATAGATAGATAGATTTCAACAGTCAGCTCTTCACTTTACCGTATATGTCCAAGGTGTGCTACTCATAGTTGGCGAGGGCCGTTATCGAATATGGAGCCTTGTGGTTCGTAGGCGAATGCTCTACCAACTGAAAAAATTATATTTTAAAAAAATGTATATATATATATATATATATATATATATATACTAACCCCTCCGCGCAAGCAGGATGCGACACAAGGTCATTTTCTTAAGCGGAGTTTAACACGATTGAAATCAGAGTTTTCCTTCTTCTAGACAGGTTGTCTTACCAACAGTCAGCTCTTCACTTTACCTAATTTTGAAAATTAATTAGTTAATAGTCAATGTATTTATGCGGGCATATATGTTCAAATGTAAGGCTAAACAAATCGAGAAAATGTCAATCCCTGAATAGGTCAAAATGTACATTCAGGGATTGATATTTTCTAGATTTGTTTAATCTTACATCTGAACATATATGCCCGCTTAAATTCATTAATTATTAACTAATTAATTTTCAAAATTAGGTATGGCTTCAATTAAGCACATATCCTCAAAAAAAAAAAATTAATAAATAAGTAATCCAAATCCATATAAAAATAAACACATTTGTTTGTTTACTTAACTTTATATATATATATATATATATATATATATATATATATATATATATATATATATATATATATATATATATATATAAGGAATAGAGAATGAATGAAAAAAGTATTGGCATATAAGGGTGCGCAATGCTAAAATAGCAGAGCAGAATTACAATCAATAATATATTATATTATGGATATTAATATCTTGTTACTGTTAGTTTCATGCTTATTGCAATTATCAAATATAACGTGAAGCGTGATCACGCGATGGAATGTTATATCGCTAAAGTTGTATTTAAAAAATAAATAAATAAACATGCTTAGGTCTTAATGCAAGCGGTGTCCAGATGATTTTTTTAATAAAAGGAGGGCGAAAATTAAGGGATTTATTAGGATCAGGTGATAAATGGCACAATAGAAATTTGTTCAAATGCCTGCATTTGGAAACGAGTTCGCTTCTCTTGTTCAATAAGTTTGTGATTGTATTTTGCAGGATGAACAATTTTTCTTCGATGCAGAGACCGCATTTACGCTGGCCACCTTTGAACGCCTGTGCCTTTTTGATAATTTTCCATTTTATCATAGGTGTTTTGCCCGTTGTATCTTTAATGTGCCAGTCGGCGAAGTGTGTTATTGTCGGACAGTGAGGGAGTCTATCCATTTTTTCTAGTGTTAGACCAGGGAGGTTGTTTTGCTGAGGTCAAGAAGAAGAACTATTTTTTTTAAATAAAATTGTTTCAAAAATGTAAACAAAAAAGAGACTATTCTTAAAATAAACAAATATTATAATACACTAATTCTTAACTTTATAGTTGAATCTTTAATAAACAAACAATTTACATTAAAATGAAACAATACAATAAATTTTCCTCCTACAAATAAAAACACATGTTAGTTGGTTAAATTTTACAGCATGTCAACTCTTGGGTATCACTCAGCTCAGATTATCTAAGCTCTGCTACTCATGCGCTGAGTTGGAGAGGACCAGTATCGAACCCTGAATCTTGGGAATCATAGGCGAATACTCTATTGACATACTAAAATGATCTTACATTCCCTTTTTTGTTGTTGTTTTATATGTTGAGTATATCAACGATATGCTAATGTTAATATTATTTTTGTTGACATTTCCATACAGTCTAGATGTTCGCGTTTTTTATATTTTTGTTCAACTTTTCTTTTACCTTATATTCTTCAAGTCTTCGAGGGCTGACATCGACTCCACTAGAATTCCCTTAGTCTGTCTGTCTTCAAGAAATGCTGACGTGAATTTACCGAAAATCAAGGCTGTTGCCAGGAATACCTAAAAGTTAACTCACCAAAAATCCAACCATCTTTGATTTTTTTTTCTTTCCTTGAAATTAAAATTCTTTTTATTTTCTATTTTCATTATTCTTTTCTATCTTAAAAAAAATACATCTTCAGTCTCGACACTTTTGGTAGTGTGATGTGATGAAAACATTTTACACTTTCTTTATGTCTCTCTAGGTAACTACTGTTTCTATCTAGACCAGAGTTTGTCAACCTTTTTCATCTCACAGCACAGTGAGCTGGGCAATAAATTGATCAAGGTACACTATCAGTATATAAACATATAATTATTTCATCATTTAAATTTTAAAAGAAAAGGAATAATGAAAATGTGCTGCAAGTGTTGCTTAATTAAAACAAAAAAAATAATTAAAGCAAAAAATATCAAATTAAAACAAAATATTAGAGTAATAGAATATTACTTGCTGAGTAGGGACAAGAGTTAAATGTCTTCCCTACCTGGAAGCATCCCAATACCTTTAATTATTTGCCTACAAAATGTTTCCCACAGTTGTACCAAATTTTCTTGGTAATTTTTCCCCTGTATGATAGGATATTTCAAAGTCCGCTCTTCAACTCAGAACTCATTCTATTCAAATAAAGTCCAGAGCCGGGTTAACTCAGTCGGTAGAGCTTTCGACTAGGAACCACACCAGCTCAGCGTATGAATAGCAGAGGAGTATGTGCGGTAATGCGAGGAGTTGATGGTACGTGTGGCACTCCACCTCAGACGCCAAAACAATCTCTTCGGTCTAGCACTAATGAAAAGGGATCGACTTCAGATCATTATATCTCATATATTAGAATAAGAACATTAGACAAGAGATAGTACTAGTTTTTTTTACTGTTTAGTTTAATGACACAAAAGTTATACTAAATTATTCCTTACTTTTAGGATTGAGTAATGTTTGAAAAAAATTCCATTTTAATTGGTTCTAATTAGTCATAATTTACAATTAAGTCAAAAACTGACCAATCTCTTACTTTACATTCTGCCTATCACTTTCTTCCTCTCCGTGTATATCTTGATTACCTCCTCGCTGTCTGGCTGATACCGACTTTAGGCCACCCTGGTGATTTTACTTTACTTACTTTACTTATCGTAATCTAAGTCCTTATGCTAAATTACACGTGCGAGAGCCACTGCCGGTGGTTTACAGTGGGATCGCAGAGTTAAGGCAAAGAGTTAAGGCGCAAAACAGTGAAACGTATAAAGACACCGAATTTGCTTCCACAGTTCCATTACTCTTTTTTCTTTTATCTATTTATTTATTTATTCATTTATTACCCTTCGGTTTACGGTGGGATTGCAATGGTGGGAGAGCCGATGTTAGCGGTTTAAAGTAGCCAAAGAGTTAAGGTGCAAAATAGTGAGACGTATAAAGACACCGACTTTGCTCTCCCAATTCCATTACTCTTTTTCTTTTATTTATTTATTTATCACCCTTCGGTTTACCGCTGGGATCGCAATGGTGGGAGAGCTGATGTTAGCGGTTTAAAGTAGGCATAGAGTTAAGGTGCAAAATAGTGAGACGTATAAAGACACCGAATTTGCTTTCCCAGTTATATTACTCTTTTCTTTTATTTATTTATTTATTTATCACCCTTCGGTTTACGCTGGGACCGCAATGGTGGGAGAGCCGATGTTAGCGGTTTAAAGTAGGCAAAGACATAAGGTGCAAAATAGTGAGACGTATAAAGACACCGAATTTGCTTTCCCAGTTCCATTACTCTTTTTTATTTATTTATTTATTTATTTATTACCCATCGGTTTCATCCCTCCCGCCCTTCTTGCTCAAATCATAGTCGGCCATCTTGCTTTTTAGTCTTCGCTTCGCAGACCTCTTATTACCACGTAGCTTCCATTAATGTAGAAATAATATGGATGTCTAACCCGTCTGATTCTCGTTTTGTTTCTCAATGATTTAATATTTATGGAATTCTTGCCTCAAATAATTTATATTTATGCTTTGTGTACGTTTGTTCCAATATGAATATTTTTATTGTCTTCAAATCTTCAGTCTATTGTCTATGTCAAGCTATATTGCCTTTTTTTTCTCTTTTTTCCCCACTATGAATCTAAACCAGTGGTTCCTAACGTGGGTCGTACGCCCCACAGAGGGTAACAATTTGATTTTTAACAGGGCAATTAAGACTAACGAGGACTGGATCCAAATTTTCGTTTTTTAATGTACACTGGGTCAGAAATACGCGGGAAATTACGATTGAACCTATTTGTTTACTAAACTTAGCTAGTATTATCTGCGTTATTCGGACTATTGTCCTCATCTTCATTGTTATCTGTACAATGAAGAGTTTCTCTGAATGTTTGAGATGAGGCTTGATGATTAGTATTATCTGCGTTATTCGGACTATTGTCCTCATCTTCATTGTTATCTGTACAATGAAGAGTTTCTCTGAATGATTGAGATGAGGCTTGATGCTTAGTATTATCTGCGTTATTCGGACTATTGTCCTCATCTTCATTGTTATCTGTACAATGAAAGTTTCTCTGAATGTTTGAGATGAGGCTTGATGATTAGTATTATCTGCGTTATTCGGACTATTGTCCTCATCTTCATTGTTATCTGTACAATGAAGAGTTTCTCTGACTGTTTGAGATGAGGCTTGATGATTAGTATTATCTGCGTTATTCGGACTTTTGTCCTCATCTTCATTGTTATCTGTACAATGAAGAGTTTCTCTGAATGTCTGAGATGAGGCTTGATGATTAGTATTATCTGCGTTATTCGGACTTTTGTCCTCATCTTCATTGTTATCTGTACAATGAAGAGTTTCTCTGAATGTTTGAGATGAGGCTTGATGATTAGTATTATCTGCGTTATTCGACTATTGTCCTCATCTTCATTGTTATCTGTACAATGAAGAGTTTCTCTGAATGTCTGAGATGAGGCTTGATGATTAGTATTATCTGCGTTATTCGGACTATTGTCATCATCTTCATTGTTATCTGTACAACGTTTCGGCCAATGTACCCTTAGGCCTTCTTCAGGTATTTCTTGTCGGACTCGGGAACCTTTGTTACATAATCTATGCGGTTGCATAAGATTATTGTCAATCCCTTTTCATACCATGGGTGGGACTTTCCATGGAATAGTAAAGAGAGCCCGCCAAATTACGTGAAGTCACGTGGGACCTGGTTTGGTCCTCAGTTTTCAGTTGGACGTCAGGCAGAGGAGATGTTCTGCCTTAACTGGAACTCACACTGCATACGCGCGCTATGTTAGTCAGATATTTAGTTACATGAAATGTTTAGTTAAGGAAATAAAAAGCTTAAAAATTAACACGGTCTTGTGATTAATGAACGTCTTGGTAACAAGACTGATTTAAGAGAAGAAATGAGCCAAGTGCGACCGATCACCAAGACGAAATCAAGATGTTAGAAGAGACCTAGAAGAAACCAAGATGTCGAAGACGAACAGAAGAAGAATAGAAGAATAGAAGAAAGTAAAGAAGTACTGAGTAGGGAACCTTCTTGTCGTAATCGGGAGCCATCACGAAGTTTGAACCTAACCCTTTATTCAATCCACGGGGGTATCTTGTTCTCATTCCGCTAACCATAGCAGAGGTAGGGGCTTTAAGCTGTTTTAATTATTATTCTGTTAAACTTAGCTACTAATATTACAATAATTCAACCCCTCCCCCAGTCAAAACATTATCAATAGGCTAAAAATTATCATCATTCAGCAGCAGCACCATACATGGTACTACCTCTCCAGATCAAAGTGGACCTGGGAGTAATGGTAATGCAGGGGTCATCCACACTTCCAAAAGCTCCAGAATACCACACCACTAGCAGTTTAACGTCATACCCAAAGCACTAAGACCCTCCACAACCACCTTTTAGTACATATATGATAGGAAGCGCGTGGTGTAATGGTTAAAGTCATGGGAAATGGACTCGTCGCCCCGAGTTCAAATCCTGGACGTGGTAATTGCATTTCACTTAGCGCTAATACCCTTGGGAAAGGTATGAATCCTACTCTCCCTCCAGCTATGGGTAAATAGCAGGGCAGACTGGGCTCTTTAACCTTGGTTAGGCAACCGGTCTAGGAGAAGGAAAACTCTGAATTCAAAACTCCGCTTAGTAAATTGACCTTGTGTCGCATCCTGCTCGTGCGGAGGGGTTGGTAAATATGTATATGATAAAAAGGGGTGGTAGTTTGCCATAAGAGCGGTACGGTCGGAACAATCATATAGATGCTAGGGCTTGACGGGGGCAGCCAACTGACCGGGATGGGGGACACTCTGGCCACCCATGTAGCCCAAGTAAGCAAGTGGAGTGTAGCATGTAATGGATTGCTCAGCCACCAGGATTCCGTCCATAAGCATCATGGGTCACCACCCATAGCCTACAGAGGTGCAGTCGGTGTGTCATTTGTGTCTCTGAGACCGTGTTTAAAGTCAACATACCACCTCTTAACCGTTGTTTCCGACGGAGCAGCATCCGAATAATACTTATCAAGCCATTGCTTAGATTGAACAGGATTTTTTTCCCGTCAGGGAGCAATGCTTCATCAACACACGAAATTCAGATTTTTCAATTGTTCTGAAAATTTGCAACAGTAAAGTAAAGTCGTCTAATGTCGGTATCAGCCAGACAGCGAGGGAGTCTATCTCCTTTTCACTAGCGCTAGACCAAGGAGATTCTTTTTAGCGCCTGAGATGGCGCTCCACACCTACCATCAGCTCCTTACAGGTCCCTGTGCTACTCATACGCTGAGTTGGCGAGGGCCGGTATTGTACTAGGAACCTTGTGGTTTCTAGCCGAACGCTCAGCCGACTGAGCTAACCCGGCCGTTTATTGAAAGTAAGTAAAGTCGACGGGGCGGCCTAAAGTCGGTATCAGCCAGTCAGCGAGGGAGTCTATCCCCTTTTCAATAGCGCTAGACCAAGGAGATTGTTTTAGCATCTGAGATGGAGCGCCACACCTACCATCAGCTCCTTACTTTTACCGCATCCCTGTGCTACTCATACGCTGAGTTGACGCCTTATCGAACTAGAACCTTGAGGTTTCTAGCCGAACGCCTCTATATGAAAACACTAGCTTCCACTTAGATAACTGTAAAGTAAAGTCGTCTGGTGGCCTAATGTCGGTATCAGCCAGACAGCGAGGGAGCCTATCCCCATTTCACTAACGCTAGACCAAGGAGATTATTTAGCATCAGCAGTTGGCAAGCGCCACACCTACCATCAGCTCCTTACTTTACCGCATAGACCCCTGCGCTACTCATACGGTGAGTTGGCGAGGGCCTGATATCGAACCAAGCATCTTGTGGTTACCTAGCCGAACACTCGACTAAACCGGCCCTAGCTTCACTTAAATAACTGTAATTTGTAAACTAATAATCCGATTGGGCTCAAATTTTGACACGTGACATTTGAAAGTTAGTACTTTATAAAAAATCATATGGATATTTTTTTTATTAGTGGCGCCATCTATATGTCAGGCCCGGGACTATTTGAGTGATGTGTTAAGAACATCCTACGAGATACGTCTTGTACCTACTCGCTTTTTCCCCTTTTAGCTCTTACTTCCTGTCACAGTCTGTATGTGTTAAGCAAATTACGTTTCGCTCAGTGTATGCTAATTGTACACTCCATCTATTCACCATTTCATGCATATTACACACCGAGGTGCATTTGCACATTGTTAAATGCCCCCATAAGTAATTGCACGCTGGTGTAAGCAATTACGTTCTGCAAGATGGCGGCAAATTGCTCGACACTTCAATGGTTAGGAAGACATTTTGCTTCGCAAAATCAACGAATCGATTTCATAGCAATTTACGGGCAAATAGCTACACACGACGAAGAAATTTCTTAATGCCGACTAAAGTTCACGTTTCTACAAACATAGTTTATTCTCTTTCGACGAAAAGATTTGATGAAATCTGAACTGTCATGGCTGCCAGTGCTGCTTACAAATAATCACAGTATGGTTGGTTGGTTGGTTTTACGGAATGTCAAAGATTGTTGCTGTTTTTTTATTATTATTATTATGTAGTGCCGAAGTCAGTCTATTTCTTTTGTTGCAAGAAATTGTGGTAATTTATGAGGAAGTGCGTCCCGATCTCCTGCCTCATAAATTGCTACCTGGTGACAGTTAAAATAACTACCCAGCCCAGTCTATTCAAAACTATCCATCTTTATATCTATCTATCTATCTATCTATCTATCTCAATTTGTTCATATTTATCTATATTACTTTAAATACTAAGTTTTTAAAAATTTATTCATGTTTGTTTAATGTCTTGTTTTTAGTTTAAATAAACAAGAATTACGACAAAAAAAGAAGCACCCCCCACCCAAATACATTTACTTGTCGAAAATATCTATCTCCATTTGTTCATATCTATCTATATTATTTTGTTTGTTTATCTATCTATCTCAGTCTATTCCAAACTATATATCCATCTTCATATCTAAACAAGAATTACGACAAATTACGATAAATAAACAAGAATTACGACGAGCTGTGCTTGTTATTTTGATAGTCAATGGGTAGCAGTCTTTGAGGCGGGAGACCGGGACGCACTTCCTCATAAATTACCGAAATTGTTTCAGGTAACTGACCTACATATTAATACTCGTGTTCCTTATTTGTACGATCGTTATCATCTTGCAACACCCTCTAGTTAAAAATTAACCGACCATATCGTCGAAGATGAAATGTAGAAATGTAAATCCTGATTATCTGCTCTTGCTTATCCACTAATGGGACGGGCAGCTTTTTTTTAAATAATTATCTATTCCTATATAAAGGGCAGTTGTGTGTATATGTATGTCCGGAGCAAACTTCGAAAATAAAACAATTAACGACAAAGTAAATATATATACACATTAAATATCACCAGGGCTTGGTTTTTGAGCAAAAATGATAGAGATTTGATTTATATTCACGAAGATAATTAAAAAATAAAATTTAAATGATAACAACATGGATTTTTTTCATTTTATTTTAGATAGTAGACATTAACATTTCTTTTCAGAGTAGCTGGATCAATGCAAGGTCATTTTTTTTTACATTTAGATGGAGCATCCCACATGGATTCAACTCACTATTCAGTAATAATGGATCTGCGGGACTAACTTAAAAAATCCCCCTCTACCTTGGAGAAGCCGGGTAGCCCCTGCTAGTTCAGTATAAACGATTATTGTAGGGTAATTTTTGTGTGTTTTTACATCATTTTTAGGCATTTTTTTTAATTCGTCCAACTCTATGAAAAAGATTTTTTTCCAACGGGTTATGGAATAAAGGCCCCATCATTTGTTATTAGGTTGTTACAAAAATAATGGCCGATTTCAAATACATACATTTATTGTTGAAACATTAGCAGTAGAAATGTTAAAATGAGTCAAAATCCGAACCTTGGGCAGCTATGCATCTCTGCCATCGATCTACGAGGTCATTTATTCCGTGTTGGTAAAAACGTTATTGGCTGTGATGCAACAAAATATTTAAATGATGATTCCACCTCTTCTTTAGATCGAAAAGTTTTACCATTTCAAAATGTGCTTAAGTGCCTAAAAAAATGATAATCAGTAGGTGAAAGATCGGAAGAATATGGAGGATGTGGTAAGGCCGCATATCCAAAGTCTGTGAGTTTCTGTTCAGTCAATCTTGCAACATGTGGACGAGTGTTATCGTGGAGGAGAATTGGACCACGTCGATTCCCTAATGCAGGTCTTCTTTTTTGCAAGCAAGCTTGTAAATCAGCGAATTGATTGCAGTAAATCTCTGCAGTAATGGTTTGACTGGTTTTCAAAATGTCGTAGTGGATAACACCTATTGCAGACCACCAGATGGTCACTATAATCTTTTGCTGGTGCAACTTTGGCTTTGGGAAGTGTTTGGGGGATTCATCACGATCAAGCCATTAACCTGATCGTTTACGGTTGTCATAAAGGATCAACTTTTCGTCACAAGTGACTATTCGGTCAAAAAAGGAGTCATTGGTGTTACGCAAACAGAGCATTGAGCACACTTCAAACCGCCTAAGATTTTGGTGCTCATTGAGCTCACGAGGAACCCATTTATCGAGCATTTTCACCTTTCCAATACTCTGTAATTGGCGTGAAACTGTTGCAATGCTGACACCAAGTGTCTGAGACATCTCTCTGACACTTTGTCGTGGGTTTTGCTCAACAACTGCCTGCAATTGTTCATTGTCAAGACTGCATGTGCGTCCTCTACCCTCTTTATCTTCAAGACTCATCTCCACTGCAGAATTTCTGGAACCACATTCGTACTGTCCGATCACTTGTGGATTCATCTCCCCATGCTTTGTTGATATTGGCAGCAGTTTCGGAGGCATTGTGCCCAAGTTTGAACTCATGCAACATAAGAAGGCGAAGGTCATGTTTAGGTATGTTTATCTTTGAAGGCTCCTATTTTTCAAAAATACTTTCTATCTGAAAATAAATTAAACTTTATTTTTGAGCACACATTAATTTTATTATATATGCAAAAATTCACCTGAAATAAACAACAAATTCTATGTAAAATGACACTTCAAAACCGAGCACTTCAATCGGCCATTATTTTTTAAACCTAATAATAATAATAATAATAATATATAATAATATATATATATATATATATATATATATATATATTATAATTATTTTTGTTTGGAAATAAAAATAAAATGTTTTGGTTTTGTCTATTTTCGCGTTTTGACCTGAAATGATATAAGACCATAGTAAGTAAAAGTAAAGTCGTCGGGTTGGCCTAAAGTCGGTATCAGTCAATCAGCGAAGGAGCCATCCACTTTTCAATAGCATAGACCAAGGAGATTGTTTTTGTATCTGAGGTGGAGCGCCATACCTACCATCAACTCTTTACTTTACTGCACAGAACACTGTGCTACTCATACGCTGAGTTGGCGGAGACCGGTATCGAACTAGGAACCTTGTGGTTTCTAGCCGAATGCTCTACTGACTGAGCTAACCCGGCCCTTCATTTCTTATGCTCTCTTGTTGGCATCTTTCTGTCTGCTCATGTGCAAGCTTAGTCTGGCACAAGGCCAAAAACTTGAGGTAGGAGTTCTATTGTTAATGCGTTACTTATTAACTCTTTGCCTACTTTAAACAACTCACAGCGGCTCTACCAACACTACGATCCTACCGTATACCGATGTCAGCGGCTTTCGGACGAGTCACTTGTTTACACGGAAAAATCGCTTTATTTAAAAGGCAACAAAAATTTCAATTTTTTAAAATTTGCCGTTTGTTTATTTGTTTATTTCTTTTAACGGAATATCAACCGTCTGGGGTTATGTCATGCCTAATGGTTAGGAAGTGATATATATCGTGTATTTATATTTATACTTTTTTGTAATTGGTTTTAACAATTTGTTAGCATTATTGGGGATTATGTTGTATGGTATTGATTAGTCTCATGTCTATATTCTATGGTATAATTTTATTTCCCTCAAAAAAGAGAGAATATCCTCCATGTTGACGTTTTCAAACAGATCTTTCATATTGTTTGCTTTAAAATAACGGTTTCTGATGTGAGCAAAAACCCTGCCTTCCATAAATAAGTGTTTAACTGTCAAAGGTGTTTGACATGTTTCACATTGTGGTTGTTGTTCTTGTTTGAGTATATAGGAGTGGGTTAGTCTTGTATGACCGATGCGTATTCAGGATACAATGACTTGTTCCTTTCTAGACTTCCTTAAAGTTGGTCTCCAGCCTCCGAAAGTGGGTTTGATTAGGAAGAGTTTATTGTGGATGTTTTTATTCCAGTGTTGTTGCCATTTTGTATGAAGGAATCTATTGATTTTAGGTTTCAAATCAGTATATGGTATCTTGAAATTGTCGGGGATCGAATCTAGAGCCGATTTAGCTGCGGAGTCAGCTCTTTCATTCCTCCTCACTCCTATATGGGTTGGGATCCAGCATATCATAATCTCCTTAAAGTTAGACGTCGAGTCTATTCTATTCAGGAGCTTAATGATGAGAGGGTCTTCCAGTTTTTTATATCTTAATGATAGGAGGACAGTGGCGATGAATTTCAACGGAACGAACATCTTGAGAGGTAAATAAAATAAAAAAAAACAAATAAAAAAAGTTTATTGTTTAACTAGAAAAAATAGACAATGATGGGGGCGTAAAACTAAAAATTTAAATACAAACAAACATTTTAAGAAGTAAAAAAGACCAACGAGATTGTTTTGGCCTCTGAGGTGGAGCGTCACACTTACCATCAGCTCCTTACTGTACCACACATATTCCTGTAATATTCATACGCTGAGTTATCGAGATAAACAAAACAAAACAAACAAAAAAGTTTGACGTTCAACGAAAAAAAACAACATAATAATAACAGCGGAGGTGGGCGAGGGGGAGCGTAAAGCTAAGAATTTAAATAAAAACAAATATTTTACCAGGGGAAAAAAGTAATAAAATTCGTCAGACTGGCCTAAATCGGTATCAGCCAGACTGTTAGGGATTCTATCCCTTTTTCACTAGCGCCAGACCAAACAAAATTGTTTTGGCGGCGGATGTGGAGCGCCACACCTACCATCAGCTCCTCACTTTACGGCACCTATTCCTGAAATATCAATGCACTGAGTTATCGAGGTAAACAAAAGAAACAAAAAAAAATTGACGTTCAACGAAAAAAAAAAAGTGACAGCGAAGGTGGGTGAAAAAAGAAATAAAATTAATCAGGATGGCCTAAAAGCGGATTCAGCCAGACTGTTAGGGAGTCTATGTCCTTTTCACTAGCGCTAGACCAACGAGATTGTTGTGACATCTGAGGTGAAGTGCCACACCTTCCATCAACTCCTTTAATTTACGGCACATATTCCTGTCCTACTCATACACTGAGCTGGCGATGTAATCAAAACAAACAAAAAATTTGATGTTCAACGAAAAAAAATGGCGGTGGAGGTGGGCGAGGGGGGGGGGTAAAGCTAAGAATTTAAAATAAAACAAACATTTTACCAGGGAAAAAGGAATAAAATTCAACAGGGTGGCCTAAAAGTGGTATCAGCCAGACTGTTAGGAGTCTATCCCCTTTCCACTAGCGCTAGACCAACGAGATTTTTGTGACATCTGAGGTGGAGTGCCACACCTACCATCGACTCCTTTACTGTACGGCACGTATTCCTGTCCTACTCATACACTGAGTTGACGATGTAAACAAAACAAACAAAAAAATCTGATGTTCAAAAAAAAAAAAAGTGACAGCGAAGGTGGGTGAAAAAAAGAAATAAATTAATCAGGATGGCCTAAAAGCGGATTCAGCCAGACTGTTAGGGAGTCTATGTCCTTTTCACTAGCGCTAGACCGAGATTGTTGTGACATCTGAGGTGAAGTGCCACACCTTCCATCAACTCCTTTAATTTACGGCACATATTCCTGTCCTACTCATACACTGAGCTGGCGATGTAATCAAAACAAACAAAAATTTTGATGTTCAACGAAAAAAAATGGCGGTGGAGGTGGGCGAGGGGGGGGGGGGTAAAGCTAAGAATTTAAATAAAACAAACATTTTACCAGGGAAAAAGGAATAAAATTCAACAGGGTGGCCTAAAAGTGGTATCAGCCAGACTGTTAGGGAGTCTATCCCCTTTCCACTAGCGCTAGACCAACGAGATTTTTGTGACATCTGAGGTGGAGTGCCACACCTACCATCGACTCCTTTACTGTACGGCACGTATTCCTGTCCTACTCATACACTGAGTTGACGATGTAAACAAAACAAACAAAAAAATCTGATGTTCAAAAAAAAAAAAAGTGACAGCGAAGGTGGGTGAAAAAAGTAATAAAATTAATCAGGGTGGTCTAAAAGCGGTATCAGCCAGACTGTTAGGGAGTCTATGTCCTTGTCACTAGCGCTAGACCAACGAGATTTGTTTTGGAGGCTGTATTGGAGCGCCACACCTACCATCAACTCCTTTACTTTACGGCACATATTCCTGTCCTACTCATACACTAGGTTGCCGATGTAAACAAAACAAATAAAAAAAATGTTGATGTTCAACGAAAAAAAAAACACAAGACAGCGGGGGGGGGGGTCGTTATTGGTGTGGAAGAATCGAGTTGCTTTTTTAGCGCCGAACGAGTGGGTCATCGTGATTTGCTTGTAGCGGGTTCTTGCTTTCAGAATACGATTGTTGTTAGGCGATGGTGCCAAACGTCGGGATGGGGGGGGGGGTATGCCGGGTGTTTTTTTTTGGGGGGGTGGAGATTGTAAGAAGGACTAGCAGACCTCAGGTGATGGTGTTGGTCGTGGTAGTGGGGATGAGGGGAGAGGTGGAAGTGTGAGAAGCGGGCGTTGAGATGCTGGACTGGGCTGATGTGGACGGCAGAGCAAAACGTACTGACAGCAAGGGTCACCAAGGCGACGATTGATTGACAGCAGCTTAAAGTTAATATCTTACGTCTGCCCCCAAGAACACACATTGACGTAACCACACACTCACGCACGCCCCCATTATAGCATTATATATATATATATATATATATATATATATATAATGTGTGTGTTTGTGTGTGATATTCACGAACAGGTTATTCTTATATACAATATAACTAATCAAATTTATTTTAAACGAAAACAAATATAAATGGTATGTCCGAGAAAGATTGCTAGATTTGCACTAAAATGATATATTATATATATATATATATATATATATATATATATATATATATATATTTGTAAATGTATAAGTAGTAACTTACCGGTGGGTATGAGTACGATCGCTGGAAGCGCACAGTATCCAGAGGTTAAGATTGAGAAAAAACAAATGCAAAGTGCTGAATACAATGTAGAGCAAAAATTTATTTTAACAACGGAAAGGAGTAACCTACTCTAGTTTCATCGATTGATACTTCAGGGTTACTTTAATTAAATTAATCGAGTTTTCGATTAATCTTAGATGGTATAATACATGCCCGTTGGAATGGGATTTATTCTTAATAGACGAACGCTTATTTATATTTTCAAAGATCGAGAACCGTTTTTGTTTATTGGATTAAAAATTTGGATTAATTTATGGGGATTATTTTTTCAATTACTATTTAATGAAAGGTATATTATGGGGCGTATTAATGGTTAAAAAGCGAAAGGTTAAAATTATTTATTAACTGGTTTGATTTGGTTTGAGAGTATTAAGAAAAACCTAGTTTTAGGTGTTACGATAACAGAAGTTTTGGGTAGTTAAATATAGTTAATTATATAAAAAATAATATAAAGAGATAAAAGTAAGAATGAAAGTAATGATAAGCAAAATATAAAAAAAATAAAAATAAAATGAAAATGAAAATAAAATAAAATAAAAATAAAAATAAAAAAATGAAAAAAATTTTAAAATTGGATACGGTGTTCGTATAAAATATGGGTTTCTTTATATTAACTGGAGTTAAAAGTAGAGATATGCAAAAATAGGAATCTCTGAATCATTGAAATATATATATATATATATATATATATATATATATATATGTGTGTGTGTGTGTGTGTGTGTGTGTGTTGGCATCCTTCCGCCTGTTAAAGACGATGGCGTACTGTCCATTTTTAACTGCATCTGCGCGAGTGGCTGAACCAGCCAATTTTTGAATGGCAATCTCTGCTACAGTGAATGCAAACGAACAGTGATGCTTGCTGGAGTTGATATTGTCTCTCTACTTTTGGCTTCTTTCCTCTCTTTTTCTTGTGGCGGCCTCTTTCCTCACTTTTTCACTCCTTTTCGTTCCTTGTCTGACAAGGAGGCACCAGGCTTATATATATATATAATATATATATATATATATATATATATATATATATATAAATTTTTACTGAAGGCACTTACAACGCATGTATCGCATAAAATTCGATACTTTTTCTTATAGAAATAAATTATAAATCGCTCGGTGTGTAGAATATCGTACAGACTGTTTCGACTTTATTAAGTCTCATCAGCGATATATACTAACGATTTCCCTCCGACAGAAATCGAAACCGGGACCTCAGAAGGCATAGTGAAACACTATATCGCCTCGGCCAAAACAGGTCTGTACGATATTCTACACACCGAGCGATCCTTTGCCGGGATTACACTTGTCAAGTTCATTTTCTGTAAGAAAAAGTATCGAATTTTGTGCGATACATGCGTTGTAAGTGCCTTCAAGTAAATATTTAATATATACTTTATTCAGCAACGTTTCTAAAAATAAACAAACATCCAAAAATCTTATATATATATATATATATATATATATATATATATATATCAGTGTGCGTATATCTGTGTGCTTTTCTTTGGGGGGATTTTACGGCATGTCAACCCTTATCGGGTTACTTCTGTGGTAGAAATTTTGTTATATTCATTCTTTTTTTACTTATTTTTTTTCAAATACATTTTCTTAACTTATTTTCTCCTATTTATCCCACAGATGGGACCCTAACAGGTACTAAAATTCTAGGTAAGGGAAATTAAGGTGTACTCCGCACTCCCTAGAGCTCTAGAATAGGAACCTCACCACTAGATCCAGTTTAACGTCCTACCCAGACACTAAAACCCTCAGTCACCACCTTCTAGTACATATACGATTTGTGGAGATGCGTTGTGTAATAGTTAGTCATAGGAAATGGACTCGTTGACCCGAGTTCAAATCCTGGAAGAGGCTGTTCAGTTTTCCATAGTGCTAATACACTTGGGAAAGGTATGCATCTAACTACCCTCCCTCCTACTATGGATAAATAGTAGGACATACTGGGCGCTTTAATCTTGGTTAGGTAACCAGTCTAGGAGAAGGAAAACCCTGAATTCGAACCTGTCAAACACCGCTTAAGAAATTGACCTTGTGTCACATCATATTTGTGCGGAGGGGTTGGGAAAGTCAAGCAGGTATTTAGAGAAAAGGGCGAGACGTTGTGGCTAACATGCTGGGCTACTATATCATAGTGAGTGAGTTGTTGAAATTCTCTAAGTGTTACATAATTTAGGAGCAGTCATAATTTATGAACGTACCTGTAGCTAAAAATCTGAATTGAGGCCGTTAACTTAAAATCATGGGATCTATGGAAAATTACCGACAGTTATGGACGGTTAATGAGCTTGAACCCTTGATTGGGCGCCATGTAAATAAGTTTAGTTAGAGATTCGACACGGCTTTCAAGGAGCGTAGACGTCTTGTCAGCTCCTCGCGACGGAATCAAAATGGGCAGAATTGAGAAGAAAGCTTTATTATAAGAAGAAAAAAATGTTTTGTTATTAATTAAATCTTAAAAGCAAGAATGTAAGAAGAACTAACAAAGATAATCAACAACCTAGCCGAAAGCCCTGAAGAGAGGTCAGCCCAGAAAACATGGTAGCCGACGAATTAAATGACCTAGACGAAGAAGCAGTAAGCAGAAGTGTAATCAAGTAAGAATCACCACCTATCATCTCTATCATATAAAATCTACCTATATGTCTCTCTCTCTCTCTCTGTTTCTCTCTCTCTCTGTTTTCTCTCTCTCTCTCTTCCCCTCCCCTCTCTCTCTCTCTCTCTCTCTCTCTTCTATTATATACCCGAGAAACTCTATCTATTATATACCCGATATATGATGTGGGTATATCTGGGTATATAACAGTAGCCATTATTGAATCCAATGAGATATTTCCTTGGCTGTGATACAATGATAAGTGATTTGTTGAGGTTCTAGTAGCCATTGTTGAATTTGTGGTAAGCCTCCAGTCCAGTGAGATATTTCCTTGGTTTTGATATTCTGGTAGTCCAATCTAGAAAGTGAATGATCTGAAATGCTTTTTATTCAGCCCGTTAATTGGTCATTTTTACCGGAAGTCATTGCTGTTGGTGCTGCTCCTCATGCTGGTAAGGTCTATATAGAAGTGGCGATTCTGTTTATGTCTTATACCAGCATATAATCCAACACGAGTTCGAACTCCAGTAACGCTATTACGTTTCCTTTCACACTAATAATACCCCTGTGAAAGGTATGAACTCAATCCCTGCCCCAGCTAAACTGTTCTTATACAAAGATGGCTTTGGTATTAAATATTCCGTGGATGTTGATATGCCTTTTAAACAAAGAAACCGAATATTTGAGAAAAAAAAAATTTCTGCCGCTTCATTGTGGCAAGCAAACACGTCACATAAACAAATTTACATCTTTATACAGTCAAGACGGAATGTTTAATTAAATTTTAACCATCAGTTGAGTTGCCGTAGATTT
>CM042156.1:102404385-102464385 GCA_023376005.1 Doryteuthis pealeii
GAATCTAAAAATATAACATTTTAAACTTAACATCAGGCTTTTCATATTTTAAATGAATTTTATATATTGATTTTTCATAGGAAAAATACAAAATTAAAGTTTTGAAATAAAATAACTGATGCATTATAAAATGCACTAATTGTTAAATCAATACTGAAAATTTCATTAAAATTGGATAATTACCTAATTTTTGGTAATTTTTTTTGCAATCGCGAATGTTACAGTAAAATTGTAAGCAAGCAGTTAAAAGCATCGAAAAAGAGGCTGAATGGCGGATATCGTCGAAATTGACCAAAACAAATAGTTTTAAATCTTTTAAAAATAAACTGCATATGTAAGTATATTTTTCTTTTTTTAATGATGATTATTATGCTACTACTTATCGATTTAGACTAAGTTTAACCTTAAATAATAGATTTAATTATTCTTAATTCGCTTTTAAAACTCGTAGTATCCGATTTCTTTTGCTACTCCCTAGAATACACTTATTTATGGAGTAATGTTGTATATGAAGAAAAGTTCCCTTCAGTTAGTGTTAGTGTTTAGTTTAACTCCTCAAAATATCCGGCATTCATCTCTGACATTAAATAGGGGTTTGTAAGTACACGAGACTTTACGAGACTAATGATGAGAAAGATTTGTAATGGACTCTTTTCAAAGGTGAAATGTTAAAAAGACGAAGGAAATAAAAATAAACAAATGAGAAATAAACAAATATAGAAGCGAAGAATTGTAAAAAGAAATAAATAAAAGCAGTTAAAATAATAAAAGAATAAAATCGAGAACGAAAACAAGAATTTGAGAAAAAGAGAGAGAGGGTGAGAGGGGGGGAGAAAGAGAGGAGAGGGAGAGGGAGAGGGAGAGGGAGAGAGGGGGAGTGAGGGAGTGTGAGTGGGGGAGAGATACCGATAGATAGATAGAGCGAGATAGATAAATAGATAGATTGAGGGAGAGAGAGCGAGAGAGAGAGAGAGAGAGAGAGAGAGAAAGGGAGAGAGAGGGAGGGAGAAAGAGAGGAGAGAGGGAGAGAGAGAGAGCGAGGGAGAGAGAGAGAAAGAGAGAGAGGGAGAGAGAGAGGAGAGGGCGAGTTGGAGAGTGAGGGAGAGTGAGTGGAAGGAGAGATACCGATAGATAGAGCGAGATAGATAAATAGATAGATGGAGGGGGGAGAGAGAGAGAAAGAGAGAGGAGATAGATAGATAGATAGATAGAGAGAGAGAGAGAAGAGAGAGAGAGAGAGAGAGAGAGAGAGATTAAATTCAGTGAATGAAACTAAAGAAATAAATCCTATCAACATTTTAACATAATGTCAGCCTTGCTGGTGTGAAAAACATACAGATTTCTTTCCACACACATACACACACACACTTACACACACACACACACACACACACTCACCTCTCTCTCTCTCTCTCTCTCTCTCTCTCTCTCACTACACTCACACACACACACTCACTCTCTCTCTCTCTCTCTCACTCACACACACACACACACACTCACTCTCTCTCTCTCTCTCTCTCTCTCTCCGTTGATCCCTCTCTCTCTCTCTCAAACTCACACACACACACACACACACACATATATATATATATATATGAATGAACAAACAAATTTAAATTTACTTCATTGCAATAATTTATGCAGTTGAAATAACTAGTTATGAAGCAAATTCAAACTTTTTTCTTTCATTTATTTTATCCGGTAGATTTTCTAATCTATTTGGTAGATTTTGAAAAGTTTAATTTGACAATAAATTTGTTTTTGTCCAAATTATTACAACATAAACATCATTTTACAGTGCGTACTGGGTATGGACACTAAGCTGTACATTGTGGACGGGTATTNCAAAATCGACTTTACCCCCCCCCCTAGAAAAAATAATTTAACCAAAAATCAGGGAATTATTGGATTTTAATGAAATTTTCAGTGTTTATTTATCAATGAACGATCTTTATAATGCATTATTTTATTTTATTTCAAAACTTTCTCATTTTTTTCAGGTCACTTAATATTGACCCCCCTTATGTTGGGGGCGTAAAATGTTTTGCAAGTTGGTCATTTTTCGATACTAATTACAGTATAAATAAAGAGAGAAAAGACCGAAATTATGAATAGAAAAAAAAAATTACGGTTGTTGTTTTATGAGAAAATAAGTACCGAAAATCGAAAAATAAAATGTAAAAAAATAATAAATAATTCATTTTTTGGAGATTTCTTTTTTACTCATTTCGGTAATTATTCAATTGGCTATTATTTTATAAAAGAAAAAAATATACATCAATGTTTTTTCTGCTTAAAAAGGGGAGGGGTACATTTTCAATAGAGTTTTTCTTCAAAACTCATTACTTTATGTGTCTAAAATAAGGTTTGCATTAAATAGATATTTATTTCTAGAATCTAAAAATATAACATTTTAAACTTAACATCAGGCTTTTCATATTTTAAATGAATTTTATATATTAATTTTCCAAAGCAAAAATACTAAATTAAAGTTTTGAAATAAAATAACTGATGTATTATAAAATTCCTTAATTGTTAAATCAATACTGAAAATTTCATTAAAATTGGATAAATACCTAATTTTTGGTAAATTTTTTTGCAATCGCGAATGTTACAGTAAAATTGTAAACAAGCACTTAAAACCATCGAAAAAGAGGCTGAATGGCGGATATCATCGAAATTGACCAAAACAAATAGTTTTAAATCTTTTTAAAATAAACTGCATATGTAATTATATTTTTCTTTTTTTAATGATGGTTATTATGCTACTACTTATCGATTTAGACAAAGTTTAACCTTAAATGATAGATTTAATTATTCTTAATTCGCTTTTAAAACTCGTAGTATCCGATTTCTTTTGCTACTCCCTAGAATACACTTATTTATGGAGTAATGCTGTATGTATATGAAGAAAAGTTCCCTTCAGTTAGTGTTTAGTTTGTTCTGCCCTTAACTCCTCAAAATATCCGGCGTTCATCTCTGACATTAAATAGGGTTCGTAAGTACACGAGACTTTACGAGACTAATGGTGAGAAAGATTTGTAATGGACTCTTTTCAAAGGTGAAATGTTAAAAAGACGAAGGAAATAAAAATAAACAAATGAGAAATAAACAAATATAGAAGCGAAGAATTGTAAAAAGAAATAAATAAAAGCAGTTAAGATAATAAAAGAATAAAATCGAGAACGAAAACAAGAATTTGAGAATAAGAGAGAGAGAGAGAGAGAGGGAGAGGAGAGAGAGAGAGAGAGAGAGAGAGAGAGGGTAGAGAAGAGAGGAGAGGGGAGTGGGGGGGAGAGTGGAGAGGGAGAGTGAGTGGGGAAAGAGATACCGATAGATAGATAGATAGAGTGAGATAGATAAATAAATAGATTGAGGGAGAGAGGGCGAGAGAGAGAGAGAAAGAGAGAGGGGGGAAGAGAGAAAAGAGAGGAGAGGGAGAGTGGGGTGAGGGAGTGTGAGTGGGGGAGAGATACCAAAAGATAGATAGATAGATAGATAGAGCGAGATAGATAAATAGATAGATTGAGGGGAGAGAGAGAGAGAGAGAGAAGAGAGAGAGAGAGAGAGAGAGAAAAGAGAGAGAGAGAGGGGGAGAGAAGAGAGGAGAGGGAGGGGAGAGTTGAGGGAGTGTGAGTGGGGGAGAGATACCGATAGATAGATAGAGCGAGATAGATAAATAGATAGATTGAGGGAGAGAGAACGAGAGGGAGAAGAGAGAGAGAGAGAGAGAGAAAAGAGAGAAGTAGAAAGAGAGGAGAGGGAGAGGAGAGTGGAGGAGTGAGGGAGAGTGAGTGGGGGAGAGATACCGATAGATAGATAGATAGAGCGAGATAGATAAATAGATAGATTGAGGGAGAGAGAGAGAGAGAGAGAGAGAAGAGAGAGAGAGAGGAGAGTTTGGAGAGTGAGGGAGAGTGGGTGGAGGAGAGATACCGATAGATAGAGCGAGATAGATAAATAGGATAGAGGAGGGGGAGAGGAGAAAGAGAGAGAGAGAGAGAGAGAGAGAGAGAGAGAGAGAGAGAGAGAGAGAGAGATTCGCGTTAAATTCAGTGAATGAAACTAAAGAATAAATCCTATCAACATTTTAACATAATGTCAGCCCTTCTGGTGTGAAAACATGCTGATACAGATTTCTTTCACACACATACACACACACACACACTCACACACACACACACACACCACTCTCTCTCTCTCTCTCTCTCTCTCTCTCTCTCTCTCTCTCTCCTCTCTCACACACACACACACACACACATATATATATATATAATATATATGAATAAGATATAATGAAAAAACAAACGATGTTTACAACTGAAATAGGCTCATCAGAAGAGAAAGTGTGCAAACCGTTTCGGGGCCTAAATTTGCACACTTTCTCTTCTGATGAGCCTATTTTCAGTTGTAAACATCGTTTGTTTTTTCATTATATCTTATTCATACTGTCGGATTAATTTCCATTTTATTTTCACATATATATATATATATATATATATGAATGAACAAACAAATTTAAATTTACTTCATGGTAATAATTTATGCAGTTGAAATAACTAGTTTAATGAAGCAAATTCAAACTTTTTTCTTTCATTTATTTTATCCGCTAGATTTTCTAATCTATTTGGTAGATTTTGAAAAGTTTAATTTGACAATAAATTTGTTTTTGTCCAAATTATTACACATAAACACCATTTTACAGTGCGTACTGGGTATGACACTAAGCTGTACATTGTGGACGGGTTCCAGTGCTGGAGATCTGGGGGAGTATGGTGTCACCCATTCATTGGCATTAATCCTAGGTTCACACTGACCTGGAATATTAGTGCTAAGCTGGATGCAACACAAGGTCAATTTTTCGGTTGTCCGTCCAGTTACTGGCACAGCACATCGAGCTCTCAAGACGGTTTAACTGTATCACTAAGGTTAAACTACACATTGAGTGATCCCCATTACCAAACACACACACACACACACACACACACACATATATATAATATATATATATATATATATATATATATATTTATATAACGAGCTATAAACTCTTTTACAAAAGAAAAAGTACCTCGTTACAATCTACACCCACCATTCCCCGGAGTCACAGCCGAAAAATATCCTTTTTATGCCGACTGGAGAAGAGGCTTTTTTAGACGGGTGAGTCCATTACTTGTCTAAGGTAGTTACAACAGTACCTGCTCACACCTAATTAATTTTAACATAGTTAAATGTCTCTAACACAATAACTCTTCGTTTTCACTCCCAATCTTACTCATACATAGAGAGGGTGAGAGTAATATGCAGAATGACTGTGTGGGACGGGTCAGTTTTTCAATTAATTGCTAATTACGCCTAATTAAAACTAATTAAAGTGGAATTTTTTTCAAACATTAAGTAGTCCTAAAACCCAGGAATATCTTAATATACATTTTGTATCAGTAACATGAACAGGAAAAAAGCCTTTAGGAAATAAAAAGTGTTTATCTCAGCTTTAGGATAATAATAATAATAATAATAATAATAATAATAATAATAATACATATATATATATATATATATATATATATATTATATAATATATATATATATATATATATATGAGGAAATAAGAGATTAGGAAAAATACGACAGAATGTGAGTAAATACTGAGGAACAGAGTGGATAAAGACACAAACAATTTCAATCAATTAATATTTTGCCTCCGTGAATTTACGAGGCTTAATCAGAAATGTTATTGTTTTGAAACAGAACTGCTATAAGTATAAATGAAAAAATCCTACTGGGAAAAAGAAACAAAGAAACAAAGAAAATGAAAGAAAGAAGAAAAATAATTCTAGTGGAGAAAAGAAAGAAAGAAAGAAAGATGAAAAGAAAAAATGAAAGAGGAAAGGAAGAAAAAAGGAAAAGCAAAAAAAGACAAATGAAAGAAAGAAGTAAGAATCCTAGTGAAAGCAACTAAGAAACAAACAAGTAAACAAAGAAAAAGAAGAAAGAAAGACTAATGAAAGAAGAAAGATCCCAATGAAAGAAAGAAAGAAAGGAACAAAGAAGAAAGAAAGACTAATGCAAGAAGAATAAATCCTAGTGAAAGAAAGAAAGAAAGAAAGAAAGAAAGAAGAAAGACTAATGAAAGAAGAATAAATCCTAGTGAAAGAAAGAAAGAAAGAAAGAAAGAAAGAAGAAAGACTAATGAAAAGAAGAATAAATCCTAGTGAAAGAAGAAAGAAAGAAGAAAGAAAAGACTAATGAAAGACGAAAAAATCCTAGTGAAGAAAGAAAGAAAGAAAGAAAGAAGACTAATGAAAGAAGAAAAATCCTAGTGAAAGAAAGAAAGAAAGAAAGAAAGAAAGAAAGAAGAAAGACAGACTAATGAAAGAAGAATAAATCCTAGTGAAAGAAAGAAAGATGAAAGAAAGAAAGAAAGAAAGAAAGGAACAAAGAAAGAAAGAAAGACTAATGCAAGAAGAATAAATCCTAGTGAAAGAAAGAAAGAAAGAAGAAAGAAAGAAAGAAAGACTAATGCAAGAAGAATAAATCCTAGTGAAAGAAAAGAAAGAAAGAAAGAAGAAAGAAGAAAGACAAATGAAAGAAGAAAAAATCCTAGTGAAAGAAGAAAGAAAGAAAGAAAAGAAAGAAAGAAAGAAAGGAACAAAGAAGAAAGAAAGACTAATGAAAGAAAGAATCCAATGAAAGAAAGAAAGAGAAAGAAAGAAAGAAAGAAAGAAAGAAAAGAAAGAAAGAAAAAGAGAAAGACTAATGAAAGAAGAGAAAGAAAGATAAGAAAGAAAGAAGAAGAAGAAAGACTAATGAAAAGGAAAGAAAGAAAGAAAGAAAGAAAGAAAGAAAGAAAAAAGTAAAGTTCCAAATTTTTTAGAAGGAAAAGAATTCGTTTCAAACTTCGGAATGAATGAAGATTTCGCAAGGAAAAAGAAAGAAAAAAAAAAGAGTTGAACAATGTGAAAACATGCCTTTCCCTGCGGAAGTGGAAATTTTAATGGAGTTCTGTTGTGAGGCTCGTAAAGCCGATTCTGGTGAGAGTTGTGACGCTGGCTTGTGGGGAATGTTGTCTGGGCCGCCGCGAGGTGAAGAGAGACTTGGAAGGGGGGTTGAAGTGGTTGGGTGGCAGAGGAGGTAGAAACAGGAGGGAACAGGTTGAAGGCTTGGTGTAAAGTCTAATTGCGCTTGACAGGTACAGTTTATGGAATTGTACCTGCCCAATGTCAACCAATAAAGCACATTTAGCCTCACATTAACGCCACCGACCCTCGCACCCTACCCCCCAAGGGCCACACCCTGATTACACCTTAGCAACTCCTCACCTTCCTACCACCAAATACCTGCAGTTCTTCCTTTCTTTCTTTCTTTCTTTCTTTCTTTTTGGTTCTTCGGTTTTATCACTTTTCTCCGTCTAATTTAAATTTACTTCTTAACCTCTCTGTCTTCTGTCTTCTGATCTTTCCTTTCGCTTTCCACTTCTATCTTGATGTTTTCACCATTTACCATTCTTTGCGTTTTTATTGCCGCGTTACTATCACCTTGAGGATCAGTAAATCTATACCATTAAGTAAATGATTGATAGACTGATTTTAACAGCATGTTAACCTGTCTAATGTTATTTTATGCCTAGAGGTTAGGGAATCACGTGCATTGTACATTTATATTCACATTCTATCTTTATTTGCTTTTTGAGAACACGCTTATATAGTAGGAATTGTTCTCATCTGTTGTGGCCTTGTTAGGGGACATAATAAATGCACAATAGAGGAAATGAGTTAAACAAATATATTAACAAAGAACAGTAGTACAAACATATACAACTGAGAGGGTTACCCGCGAGGCGGTCTATCAACTGTCCGAGCAGACCGTTGGAATATTGACTCTCGCTTAAGAGCAGTACCTGCTGCTACTTATAGCTGGAAGAATTCATGCGTGTGTGATAAATTACCATAACACATACGTACGTACATATGTATGTATGTTATAAAGGAATGTATTTTTCTATTCATATCAAAGATATTTTTTCTGTTATATTAATGTTACCAGTTATATTTTTTAAACCCCAAAAAACAAAAAACATTTAATCTGTAAAAATTTATTTTAAGTATTTCTGTTGTGGCCTTGTTAGGGACCAGAATAAAGACATAGGAATTGTAGTACAAACATATGTTACGTTGTAATATTCACGGCACTAAAACGATACATGTACCGTAGTCCTTTTTTCTTTCTTGGTACTAAAATTCCAAAAGTCACCGTGCTGAAATGGTGCCGATAAAAAATCATAACACGAGAAACATGTCGTCACAACTGCCAGCTTTATTATCGTGCTCGTACAGTGGGCTCCTACCAGAGAGGAGGAAAGGCAGAGAGAAAGAGAGAGAGAGACACTACTAGATTACTGGGCTCTCATGAGGTCCGTACCCTACGACCGCCGCCGGCAAAAAGAGGACGAACCCTTTCTTTTTTCCCCCCACGTCACCACGTGACTTCCGGTCAACACCCGACTTCCGCTTGCGGTCAATTCTCCGTTCGGGGTTACGCTACGGTCAAACCATCGCTCTCCTCTTTTGGGTCATCACTATTTTTTAAGCCTTTGTTATTTATTCCTCCTCCTTCCATTAGTAGTCCTAGCTCACAAAAGTCAGGAATATACCCATCTTGCAACACATATACAAATGAGAAGGTAACTCGCGAGGCGGTTGATCATCTGTCCGAGCAGTCCGCTAGAATACTGGATCTCGCCTAAGAGCAATACCTGCTGCTATTTATAGCTGGAAGTGTAAATTACCATAACTCTATCAAATGAAAATAATGTTCAAATAGATCTATTCGACCCGTAGATGGGAGCACATTTTATAGAGTTCTTTTAACACAGTTATATGATAGCAGATGTGGGATGTAATGGTTCTCGTAGTAGAAACTGGACACAGCAAGACGGGTTCAAATCCTGGACGAGGCTGTTTTGGTTTCACATGGTGCTAATTTTTACTGCTTACTGGTCTCAAAGAAAGGAATGGCATGATGCTTCTTCACTGATCTTTATTCCTGGAACGTCAGTTTTTTTCTAGTTAACCCAACCCTCGCCGTGTTCATTTCTTTCGATGACCATTACATAAAATGCATACTAAAATGTTAGTATACAGGTTCAATGTACTCAATGCCCTAATCCCAAGGCATAAAATAACCCTAGACAGGTTGACAGTGCTGTTAAAGTCAGTCAATCAATCAATCTTTGTTGATTATATTTTGAAGGTAATCAATTTCACCGTGGGCTTCCGATAGCCACGTATACTTTAGCTTATGGAAATTTGATCTCACTAACTGTTGTGATGTTAGTCCAACAGTAAAAAGAAGTCAAGTCGAGATAGGGTAAAATAAGACAAGTGTATTTACAATCAATGGTACATGTACGACTAGCTTGTCGTTAACGGGAACAGTCCTCCCTTTACACTCGGTGTCTCACTATTTATAGTGAGAACCGGTGCATGTTCTCCACTGTAGGAAAGGCCGGTACAACACTAACAAGTTAAAACTACAACTCTTTCAAGCTGTGGTTGTATCAGTGCTGCTGTATGGCTGCACCACTTGGACCCCAAGGAGGTGCCTGGAGAATAAGCTAGATGGGAGCTGCACAAGAATGCAGCTTGCACACATCTTGAATAAGTCGTGGAAGCAACACCTCACAAGGAAGCAGCTGTACGGCCACCTGTCCCCCATCTCACAAACTATCCGAGTGAGACGGACAAGACAAGCTGAAGAAGCAAGGGCGAACACATAAGCGACGTTCTCCTGTGGAAGCCAACACATGGACATGCTAATGTGGGCCGCACATCAAGGACCTACGTTGACCATCTTTGAGCGGATACAGGATGCTGCGCAAAGGTCCTCCCTGAGTAAGGTCAAGTCAACATTCTGGCAATTTTTTTAAACGTTATCCAATGCATTTCTATAGTAAAAAATCATTGTCCAGTCTTTTTTTATAGTAAAGATCATTTTCAATGCATTTTACTGTAAAATCATTGCGCAACGTATTTTTCTAGTAAAGATCATTGTCCAATGTACTTTTATAGAAAAAAAAATCATTGTCCAATGTACTTTTATAGTAAAAATCATTTCTATGCATTTTTTATAGTAAAATCATTGTCCAATGCACTTTTATAGTAAAGATCATTGTCCAATGCACTTTTATAGTAAAAATCATTTCAATCCATTTTTATAGTAAAAATCATTGTCCAATGCATTTTTATAGTAAAAATCATTGTTCAATGCATTTATATAGTAAAAATCATTTTCACAGCAGATTTGTAGTAGAAATCATTATCCAGTGTATTTTCATTGTAAAAATAATTTCCAGTGCATTTTTATAGTAAAAATCAACACTCATGACCTGAGTGAGGTCAAGTCAACATTCTGACAAATTTTTCAAAAAATAAAATTAAAAAAAAACACAGCTTTTTAGATATGGCACTATGGCGAATTGTAGATTGAAAAACATTAAATCTTGTGAGAGACCGAGGATCATGAAGCCAGCAGTGGGGGCGGGGGTAGGGGGGCTGTCGGAGATAGTTTACTTACTTAACGCCAGTGCGAACGTCGTCTTCTCTTTGAAGCAATCAATTAGTCGTAAAATAATTCTATTTCTAAACTCAAGTCTACCCGCCGAAGCAGCCATTCAATAAAACATATCATAAAACACACATTGGCTGACGACAGGCAGTTCTTGCAGAGCGATATCTCCGTGGTTACGGCGTGGCAAGAGTCGTTTAAAAGTCAAGCGTAAGCTATAAACGAATGTGAGGCGAGATTCAACGCTGGGGGAAAGGCAAGATTTGTGGGATTTTGCCTCGCTTCGAAACACCGGTTCATTTCACAAGATGATAATCGGCCGTATAATAAAACATGCATAGGAGATAGTATATCGGTGAAATGTTGGTTGGTTGGCTGGTTGGCTGGTTGGCAGCCTTCTGTCTACGAGAGACGATGGAGCAGTATCAAAGTTTGACAAAACTTGCAAATTACAGGCTATGTAAAGTATAGTCGTGTCAGGGTGGCCTAAAGCCGGTATCAGCCTATCAGCGAGGGAGTCTATACCCTTTTCACTATAATCGTAAATGAGCTTGGTTGGTTGGTTGGCTGGTTGGCAGCCTTCTGTCTACGAGAGACGATGGCAGTATCAAAGTTTGGCAAAACTTGCTGGTTGGCAGCCTTCTGTCTACGAGAGACGATGGAGCAGTATCAAAGTTTGGCAAAACTTGCAGATTACAGGCTATGTAAAGTATAGTCGTGTCAGGGTGGCCTAAAGCCGGTATCAGCCTATCAGCGAGGGAGTCTATACCTTTTCACTATAATCGTAAATGAGCCTGGTTGGTTGGTTGGCTGGTTGGCAGCCTTCTGTCTACGAGAGACGATGGAGCAGTATCAAAGTTTGGCAAAACTTGCAAATTGGTCGAAAATTAAATCGTAAAAGTTTTTTGGTGGTCCGCCATGAGAGGTTTAACTACAGGCTATGAATGAAGTTTTTGGAATTGTGTTACGGTTTAGGGTATTGGGGATTAAGGTTATTTCTTCATGGAACTTCGAATCGAACTCTCTATTCAATTTACTGGAGAGCACATCGACCGAAACGTTGTGTACATAACAATGAGGATTAGGACAGCAGTCTGAAAAATCCGAATAATACACATTTTTCTGTTTAACACTTATTCATGGAAGGCAGGTCTTTTGCTCACACCAGAAACCGTTATTTCAATGCAAACAATAGGAAAATCTATTTGAAAATGTCAACATGGAGGACACGTGGAATGTAATTTTGAATAGAATCTGCGATGCCTTTCGTGGTGGGTTTAAAAGTACGTTATAAACCCGGGAAATGATTTTACCGTACCCTATAAACCGGGAAATGATTCTACCGTACCCTATTTTATCTCATTCTATAATCTCCTTCTGAATAGCTACACCCTATAGAATCAAGAGAAATTGTTAAATAGGAGCTACACAATCATACCTAAAATCAATAGATTCATTCTTACAAAATGGCAACAACACTGAAATACAACATCCACAATAAACTCTTCCTAATCAAACCCAATTTGGAGGCTGGAGACC
Organism: Doryteuthis pealeii; assembly: GCA_023376005.1. Taxonomy (NCBI): domain Eukaryota; kingdom Metazoa; phylum Mollusca; class Cephalopoda; order Myopsida; family Loliginidae; genus Doryteuthis; species Doryteuthis pealeii. The sequence continues at coordinate 102,416,491 of CM042156.1, forward strand.
AACTTTAAGGAAGTCTAGAAAGGAACAAGTCATTGTATATCGATTACGCATTGGTCATACAAGACTAACACACTTCAATATCCTCAAACAAGAACAACAACCACAATGTGGAACATGTCAGACACCTTTGACAGTTAAACACTTATTCATGGAATTCAGGTTTCTTGCTAACATCAGAAACCGTTATTTCAATGCAAACAATATGAAAGATCTGTTTGAAAATGTCAACATAGAGGACATTCTGTCCTTTTTGAGGGAAATAAAATTATCCATAGAATATAGACATCAACTAATCAATACCATACAACATGATCCCCAATGGAATGCTAACACATTTTAAAACCAATTACTAAAAAGTATGAATATAATATATGATATGTATAACTTCCTAACTGTTAGGCATGACATAACCCCAGCCGGGTTGATATGCCGTTAAAAGAAATAAACAAACAACAAACGGCAAATTTAATAAAATTGAAATTTTTGTTGCCTTTTAAATAAAACGATTTCTCCGTGTAAACAAGTGACACGTCCGAAAGCCGCTGACATCGGTATACGGTAGGATCGTAGTGTTGATAGAGCCGCTGTGAGTTGTTTAAAGTGGGGAAAGAGTTAATAAGTAACGCATTAACAACAGAACTAAATACACAATATATATTACTTCCTAACTGTTAGGCATGACATAACCCCAAGACGGGTTGATATGCCGTTAAAATCAATAAACCAACCGACCAACCAACAATTTTTTTTCTAGAAGGTCGTTTATTCTTGAATGAAAGCACGGAAGTTAAGCAGTTAGCTGGTTGTTTTCTTTTAATTTTACGGCACATCAAACCTTTACGGGTCATTTAATCGTGATTTTTTATAAACAAAGGTTCAGGTTACTTACAGTACACACGGGCTCATCGCTGCTTAACTAGCGGGGGCTTGTGCTTTAAGCATGACGATCATAATTCAATCAGTTGGGTAACCACTTAAGCAACAGCAGGTACTGTAAGCAACCTGAGTCCTTTGTTTATCAAAATGACTTGAATCAGCATTAAATGTATGGGGTAGGAAGAGGTTTGTGTGTTTTAAAGGTTTAACGGAGCTGGATACTCTTGTTGTGTGTTCTGGGGGTTTTGCTTTTAACCCCATCTCATTTGGTGGTCGCGCTGAAAAGGAAGGAATTTAAGGAACGAAGAAGAAAGAGTGTATTTGTCGCATAACCCACTTGTATGGACTGGGCACAATGCCTCGTTTTAACGTGGGCCAACCCACAAGCCAAAGTTGATAGGTGGGAAAGAACAAAATTGCGTCGATCCCCTCGGCATTCTCCCTCAAGGGGGCGCCTCAGGCGCTGGGCAATAAACCCAGCCATGCCTCTTTAAGTCAAGGGGGCAGGTGTTGCTTGGGGGGAAGCCCCCTGAGATCGACACTAATACTTGTACTTTAACCCGGTCCAGTGGCCGAAGCACACTGGAGCCCCTGGATGGGACTGGGAACGAAAAAGAAAGAACAAAGGCAGAAGGTGGTTTTATGACTTAGGCGTTGATTCACCGGTCATAGTGGTAAGGGAATATCTCCCTGGCTGAGGAAGCAACTACACGCAGTTTAGGCCTAAACTCGAATAGCCGAGATATTCTCTTGGGGGTAGGAAGCCAGTCCTTTCTGTCGCACATGCGCGGAAGGTTCTTCAGGTGAAGGCCCATGGGAGTTTTTTTTTTTTTTTTTTTAATTTTTAAAATTTATTTTAGTTTTATTTTAATCCTCACAAATGAACTGAAAACGGTTGATATGCCGTAAAACAAAACAACCTGCTAACTTATTATTTAAATAAATGTGTTTTGGTTTCTATGATTGTATTGTCGTCAGCCTGTCGGTGGGGCTTAGAATATTCAAACTGTTTCTCCTGCAGAGAGGTAAGGCCCTCCTCCAAAATAAAAATACAAATATAATAGATGTTCTGGGTATGAGTCTAAACTTTATCTGGTGGTGAATCTCAAGCTCTAAGACCTGAGGAGCGTAGAGTACTCCTTCAATGCCATTATTCGTAAGTCTACTCGTACTGGTAGTACCTGTTAGGGTACTTATATAGGTCAAATAAAAAATTATTCGCATTAGATAGAAATACTTGGTTCCAGTAAATCATTTGTATTAAAATAATAACTAGCAGTTATAATATCTATTAATAATGGAGATTCGCTTCCGGTTTTTGTCTGTAACAAAAATTACGTCACTGCTTATGTCACATTACCCAAAATCGTCATAACATAGAATAAATACACTCAAAATTTGAACATGCAGCATTAGACAGTCCTCATTGTTTTTTGTAAAACAAGTTTTAATAAATACATGACTGGTATTATATATCTATATATAGTTTGTTTTATTTTAATACATATTTAAAGTTTACATTTCAAATTGTTTTATTTTTTAATCCTTTAATGAATTTGATGATTTTACTTACTTAGAGTACAAACTCGCTGACATTGAATTTTTTTAATAAAATTAATTTTATTAACAATAAAGATGGGGACAATAGTCGAATAACGCAGATAATACTAATCATCAATCCTCATCTCAAACATTCAGAGAAACGAGTGTATAATGTTCACCTCGCTTTCCGGCTTTTGAATGCGTAATTACGGTTTTACCAGAGGATATAAAGACAAATATACACTGTATATTTGGCTTCATATCCTCTGGTAATATTAAGTATCTGGCCGGCATCCTTAGTTCCAGATGTAGTAAATAAGTAAGCAAGCCAATAAGAATCCGGTGTTATAGTATTCTTTGTAAGTCCGATGTCCAAGATAATCCAAATGTCAATGAGTTAAGATTAGAATCAGGCCTCTGTAAATATACCAACAGCAGCAGCAGTACTGCCAGTGATTGGACAATAGGAACCTTCGGTGGTCACATGATAGTCAACGAGTCTATATTTAGAAGTGACCATTTGCCCCATGCCTTATATCACAAAAACTACGGGCACCTCACGTGGTGTAATGGTTAGCAAGCTCGCTTCGCAAACCATTGTTAGTGAGTTCGTTTCTCATTGGGTGCCCCATGCTTCTGGCCTTGTGCCATATCTAAGCTAAGCTTAGTAAATAACTATATCACAAAAACTCACGTGGTGTAATGGTTAGCGAACTCGCTTCGCAGACCGTTGTTAGTGAGTTCAATTCTCATTGGGCACCCTATACTTCTGGTCTTGTGCCACATCTAAGCTAAGCTTAGTAAATAACTATATCACAAAAAATGCGACAGGTAAAACCGTAATTGCTTTCCGAACACGCTAAAATATTGGCAGACGCACGAACCGTATCAATAATGGATGAGCGACAACTTTTTAGTATAGATATTCATTCTCCGAATTTGTCCGAAGTTATTCACCCTTGTTGATAAGGAACGTATTTGCACAGATTAACCCGTAACAATTTGCACGGTATATTTTTCCTATGATAAGCTTTTAGATACAAACACAAAAGCCAGACCTTATCTCTCCTTCCCCTCCCCCTTTCTTTTTCATTTCCTATCGTTAACACTCACTTTAAATTTTTCCTGTTTTTATTGTCATCAAACTCCCTCGTTTCAGATTACGCCCCCCTCTCTCTGTCTCTGTCTCTGTCTCTGTCTCTCTCTCTCTCTCTCTCTCTCTCTCTCTGTACAAAACCGAGTTTATATATTGGTTTACAATGTGAAAGATTTAGTACCAAAAACACAAATTAAATTGGGCCGTTCTTAGTTGGTGTAAATAAATAAACAAGAGGCGTCAGTTCCGAAGAAGTAGAGTGAATTTTATTATTACAATTGTATGGTGGACTTTTGTTTTTTGTGTTTTAGTCAATTTACTAATGTTGATTTGGCTGATATTTCTGGCAACATTAGGCATTCAACTGAAACTCAATTTGACAGGGCTTTTGTTAGATATATATATATATATATATATATATATATATATATATATATATATATATATGGGAGAAATGTGAGGAGGTTAATCCGACAGTATGTAGAGAAAGGTAGACAAACAAAGGTAGACAATAATAATAATAATAATTATGATAATAATAATGATATAGAACATTATACATATGCTCACTTACAATTTTAACAAATCTTACCCTATACCCCTTTATAAAAAAAAATAAATAAATAAAAAAAATGTCAACCACACACACATAACTTTACGACAAATTCAGTTCCCCAACACATATAAACAAAAAAACAATTAAACAGACACACACACACATACACATATTCAGTTAACCAATCCTCAACAATCCAACTTTCTAGACAAATACCTGTGGTACCACCATCCACCATTCTGACACTCCCCATCTAGTGAGAAGAAAATCCACTAAACCACCCCTAACCACCCCTAACCACCCCTAACCACCTTAACCACCCTACAGACGACCTTCCGTTTTCAGCATTTTGAGAATGTTCATCATTGAAGCAATTACTATATCCAAGTCCTGAAGATGGTCTAATTAAGAGACCGAAACGTTGCATCGTCGACAATAAACATCCAGTTTCCATAACATCCCGTGTTTGTCTACCTTTCTCCATATATATATATATATATATATATATATATATATATATATATATATATATATATATAACTATATAGCGTGGGATTGGCGCTGTTTCAGCTTTTATTGGAACGGTGTGCCAAAGTTCAGTATTATTGGGAGAGTGCTCAATATAAAAATAGAGCTATTATATTATATAATAAACAAATATATAAAGGTTTTATATATTTATTCATTTGATTACAAAGGAACAGTCGCGACCATTTGTTTTCATGCATGCGTAACCGCAAACATTCGTCAGGTGACGTTGGTTCACATTTGAACCAACGTTCGTCAGGTGATGTTGGTTCAAATTTGAACCAACGTCACCTGACGAACGTTTGCGGTTACGCATACATGAAACCAAATGGTCGTGACTGTTCCTTTGTCATCAAATGAATAAATATATAAAACCTTTATATAAGTAAAGAAATAATAAAAGACTTGGAGATTTAGCATTATAGTCTATTTCAGGGAGCTTAGACAAAGTCTCTAACTCTCCCGACTCATCAGATGCGAATGAGTCGGGAGAGTTAGACACTTTGTCTAAGCTCCCTGAAATAGACTATTATGCTAAATCTCTAAGTCTTTTGTTATTTCTTTACTCATATATTTACTCTGTGACTCTTACTTTAAGAGCACACATTGAGCTCTCAAACTGCGACAGGTTTTTTAAATAAAACTCTTGTGTCGTAAGGAAGATTTCTTCTCTGGACTTTTGGATTATAAAACCTCTATATATTTATTTTATTATAATATATATATATATATATATATATTATATATATATATATATATATTAAATACATAACAAAAGACTTATAGATCTTGCATTATAGACTATTTCAGGGAGCTTAGACAAAAATGTCTAATTCTCCCGACTCATCAGATGCAAATGATGAATTCTTTATTTTTAAGGCGTTTGAAAACAAAGTCTGTTTAAAAAAATTTTCTGAAGTTTTTTTTAAACAGACTTTGTTTTCAAACGCCTTAAAAATAAAGAATTCATCATTTGCATCTGATGAGTCGGGAGAATTAGACATTTTTGTCTAAGCTCCCTGAAATAGTCTATAATGCAAGATCTATAAGTCTTTTGTTATGTATTTAAATATAAATTTGCTCTGTGACTCTAACACAAGAGCACACATTGAGCTCTCTAACTGCGACAAGTTGTTTTTTTAAAAAAATACCTTTGTCGTAAAGGAAGATTTCTTCTCTGGACTTTTGGATTATAATATATTATATATATATATATATATATATATATATATATATACAAAACCTAGCAGGGGGGAATTTAGAGCTTTCTTCTTAGACTTGTTCTCTAGTCACTTAAGCAACTAATATCAAATAGAAATTATTCTATAAATAAAGTTTCAATATATTCTCTCTCTCTCTCTCTCTCTCTCTCTCTCTCTCTCTCTCTCTCTCTCTCTCTCTCTCTCTCTCTCTCTCTCTCTCTCTGGAGTGGATGAAATAGATATAACTGTATGCAAATAAATGCTTATTATTAGATAGAAAATGATTACTTGAAACAAGATAATAATATATAAATTATTAGTATTAGATAGGAATACTTAAAACCATTCAACCAGAATATTTGATATCAAATAATGATGTGCAAAAGATTAGTCAATGTATCTTTGGTGACTTGTTTAAACAACTGTTTATGGTGATTGGAACTTTGTTGGTATAACAAGATATGGGGTTGTGTTTTTTTGAATAGGGCAACATTTCTATTGTTAAGGTTTAAGGTCATATCCAAAAAGTTAGCAATCTGCTGTTTAGATTGGATCTCAAGTTCGAAACCAAAATTATTGAATAGCCAATGTAACTTTTATTTACGTATTATACCCCCATTTTTTGTTGGAGTACTATCATCTAATATAAGCAGACCATCAATATGGCAAAGTCCATTGTATCCGATCTGTCATAGTGTTGATATCACGCAAGAGAAAGCATCTCACCGCCTCACATATCTCTGCCCCATCGCAAGATCCCATAGGGATATCGTATTTTTTCTGTATATTTTTTAATCTATATTTCCTCATTATGGTATGATAAAGTTCTACAGAAATGCTGGATAATTTGAATTTTCTCTTTTGTGATTCACATGTATTTTTAACAAAAGATACTGATTTTTTACAGTATTTTCTGTAGAATTATTTCATATAGTATTTAATGAAGGAGCATTTGTCATATGTATTAATATCTTTAAACCTCAAGATACAGTCATTTGTGCTGCGCCATTGATTATACGCACACACACACACACACACACACACACACACACACACACACACAGATATATATGCATAAATATATATATATATATATGCACGTGTGAATGATGTAAGAGTTAATGAGAGTATGAATGTCTCCGTTGTTAGGAACTGTTTATATATATATATATATATATATATATATATATAAAGCTCTACTTATATATATATATATATATATATATATAATATATATATATATATTATATATATAAGTAGAACTTTTGATATTAATAAATCAGTGGTGTAGAGAATTTGCCATTAGATTGCTGTGAGGTTTATCTACTCCCAAAAGAAACAACTGAGGCTTTCAAGTATCAAATCACACTAGATGAATAATTTAGACTTCATAGAACCAAAGGTATGAGTGTTACAACAGTACTGTAATAGACCAGACAGAGAAAAGATAATTTCATGTATATATATATATATATATGTGTGTGTGTGTGTGTGTGTGTGTGTGTGTGTGTGCGTGTAAGTATATGTGCACACACACACACACATACATATATATATATATGTGTGTGTGTGTGTGTGTGTGTACTGAGAGATGGATACTATATCAATAGATACAAACAATGAACAAACTGATATAGATAGATAGATAGATAGATAGATAGATATGAATAAATTGAGATAGATCGATAGATACGAACATACTGATAGATAGATGATAGATAGATAGATAGATGATATGAGCATATGAACATACTGCTATATTGCTAGATATATAAATAAATACAGAGATAATTAACACTGATATATATATAATAATATATATTATTATATATATTATATAATATATATATATTGTGTGTGTGTGTGTATGTGTGTGTGTGTGTGTGTGTGTGTGTGTGTGTGTGTGTGTGAGAGAGAGAGAAAGATAGATATGAACATATTGATAGATGGATATATATATATATATCAATAGATAGATGATAAACAAACGAGATAGATAGATACATAGATAGAGATAGATAGATAGATAGCCTCTTCTCTGAAGGGAAATCAGTTCAAATCACAATAATATATTTATTATATATATATATATATTATAGAGAGAGAGAGAGAGAGGAGAGAGAAAGAGAGAGAGATAGATTGATACATATGAACATACTGATAGATGAATAGATATATAAATAGCTAGATAATAAACAAACGAGATAGATAGATAGATGATAGATAGATAGATAGATAGATAGATAGATAGATAGACAACGTCTTCCCTGAAGGAAAATCAGTTCATATTTTTGTGCGTCCGTTAATGTATGTTCTATTCTTGTTAAAAATCAGACGGTCTCTTTTGCATCAGGCCGTGTTATGTGGAGGTTACAGGTATGTCTATACGAGAGGAAGATGGTGTCTGCAGTGTGAATAGGCCAAGAGGAGCTGGCGGCGTTTATAAAGTGCGAGCAATGGCGATTAATGAAAAGATATAAATTCTCTCCGCTCAGTTACGTGACAAATGGATTGGAAATGATAACGTGGCTGAAGTCTTTTCAAACGAGCCGCAGAGTGCAACGTCACGACGTAAAATGGTGCAGTCGAAAGAAAAGATGGAATTCTGAGGGGTGGGGTTGGGGGTTAGTGCAGTGGATGGGGGGTCTCGGGAGTGAAAACGAAAGAAAGAAAGAAAGAAAGGAAGAAAGAAAGGACGAATGGAGGAAGGAAAGAGAAGAGAAAACTCAAAAATGTAAAAAAAAAGAAAGAAATGGTTAAATGATTAATGTGGAAAAAAGGAATAAAAAGTTAAGGGAAGAAAGAGAAAAGAAAGAAAGAAAGAAAGAAAGAAAGAAGTGCAAGTGATCGATGTGGAAAGAAAGAAAGAAAGAAAGAATGAATGAATGAATGAATGAAGGAAAGAAAAAAAGAAAACTCAAAAATGTAAAAAACGAAATAAATGGCTAAATAATTAATGTGAAAAAAGGAATAAAAAGTTAAGGGAAGAAAGAGAAAAGAAAGAAGAAAGAAAGAAGTGCAAAGTGATCGATGTGAAAAGAAAGATAGAAAGAAAGAAAGAATGAATGAATGAATGAAGAAAGAAAAGAGAAAACTCAAAAATGTGAAAAGGAAAGAAAGGGTTAAATGATTAATGTGAAAAAAAAATATAGAAATTTAAGGGAAGAAAGAGAAAAGAAAGAAAAAAAGAAAGAGAGAAAGAAAGAAAGAAAACGAGAAATGAAAGAAAGAATGTATGGAGAAATTGATTAAGAAAGAAAGAAAGAAAGAAAGAAATAAAGAAAGAAAAAAAGAAAGAAAGAAAGAAGTGCAAAGTGATCGATGCGAAAAGAAAGAAAGAAAGAAAGAAAGAAAGAATGAATGAATGAATGATAAGAGAAAACTCAAAAATGTGAAAAGAAAAGAAAGGGTTAAATGATTAATGTGAAAAAAAAAGGAATAGAATATTAAGGGAAGAAAAGAAAGAAAAAACGAAAGAGAGAAAGAAAGAAAACGAGAAAAATGAGAAATGAGAGAAAGAATGTATGGAGAAATTGAAATGAAAGAAAGAATGTATGGAGAAATTGATTAAGAAAGAAAGAAAGAAAGAAAGAACAAGTAAGGAAAAGGGGATAGTTAAAAAGAAGGAAAATGAAATGAAGTGCAAAGGGATCGACGCGAAAAGAAAAAGAGGAAGAAAAAGAGAAGGAAAGAAAGAATGAAGGAAAAATAAAAGAATGAACAACAGAGGGCAGACTGATGCAACAGCAAATCATCTTTTAAAACGGCAACAGAGAGAGAGAGAGAGAGACAGACAGACAGACAGACAGAGACAGAGAAACAGAAACAGAGACAGACAGAGCGTATGCTATGGGACAAGGTTCGATATTAAGCTATGATTCTTAAAATCGAGTCAGAATTGTTACGATTTTTGTGGCCAATTTTAGGCTTCAAGTGAGAGCACTTTACAGTGGAGATCCCTTGTGTTAAGTAGAGCGCGATCTTTAGTGAAGAAACATTTGGTTGTTCCTTGGTGTCTCTTAGTGTTGGTATGATCCTTTGGTCGTTCCTTGGTATCCCTTAGTGTTGGGTATGATCCTTTGGTTGTTCCTTGGTGTCCTTTAGTGTTGGGTATGATCCTCTCTTTGTTGTTCCTTGGTATCCTTATTGTTGGGTATGATCCTTTGGTTGTTCCTTAGTGTTGGGTAAAATCCTTGCGTTGAGCAAAGTCCTTGGTTGCAGGTTCGTTCGTCAATGTCGAATAACGTGCAAATGAACGACGTTCAATATCGGCGATTAAGTAGTTAACTAACCACGTATTCGAGCTGTTGATTGGCAGGGTTTAATCCACGTGACCACACGAAGTCTATGTTTAAGTGGCGGTTTCGAGCACACCTTATATACTAAAATAATCCAACCACAAGTTGCATTTTTTCACTGTTTTCAATTAATGTCATTCGAGTTCAGGGTGTAAGGGGTCAAAATTTCAATATATATTCAAACCTTTACTGTTGCCAATTTGCATAAGTTCTTGTCAATATATTTCTCCAAGTCTTCTCCCCGTTCTTGATGGATATTGCTATCAATTGCTGAGAGAGCAAGAATATTCTGTGATTTTGCATCATTCTCCACACTTGTACTCAATCACCACTTACCCATATTAGGGTGACCCCAACCAGTTAGTCTCATAGAAATCATATACTACTGATAGGGAGTTCGATGCTTGCTGGGATGCTCCACACTTGGAGATATTTTATTATTTACCTAGGCCACGGTTGGGTAAATGACTAGGACGTCTCAGCTGATTCATTATACTACTGATAACGAGTTGGATCCTCGCTGGATGCTCCATACTAGCGCAGTGTGTCACATCCTACCCGTGCGAACGATTGGTAAATGTCCAAGGGCGTCCCATCGAGGTGGTAATGTTATAAGTTATCATCACAGTTCTATTCGTACTGATAGCAAGTTGTATTCTTCGATGAATGCGCCTCTATTAAGCGACCTTGAGTCATACCCTACTCGTGGCCAACAGGTTGGGTACATACCTACAAGTCCAATAAAATGCTCCTCACATTTTAGGGGAAATTATATATATATATAATAGTATATATATATAATATATAATATATTATAAGTGCTTAATTTGGAGTCGTACCCTAAATTTTTGAAAATTAATTAATAATAATTGAATTAGGCGGGAAATACCTTAAATTTATGGCTAAACAAATGAGAAAAATCAATTCTCTGTATGTTACATTTCGGCCTCATCAGCAGAGCTATAGATCGGAAGACCGCCCTGTGCCGTGATTTGAAACCGGAACTGCCAGCTGACAGGCCGATCTCAATACCTTACACTAACGCCTAATTCTTTTATTAATTAAATTAATTATTTTCAAAAATTAGGTACGACTCCAATTAGCAACTTATTCTCCCCAAAATTATCGCAAAAAGCCTTCTAAACAAACCTTGTTTTTACAACTTATCATATCGTCGTGTAATAAAGTCAACTAGAAGAGGGAATATTAACCTAACTCTAAACAAATCATATAAATCTAAGAAGTTCGGTTTAGTGTAGGGGTTATGAGAATATCGGCCTTCCCAGCTTGGCCAGTTCCGGTTTCAAATCACGCACAGGGCGGTCTTCCACGATCTATATGCTCTGCTGATTGAGGCCTAATAGCCGAATGTACATACAGAGATTGATTTTTCTCGATTGTTTGCCATAAATTTAAATAGGTATTCCCGCCTAATTCATTATATTAAATTAATTTTCACAAAATTAGGTTACGACCCAAATGGTAGCACTTATTCTCCCAAAAATTATCGGCAAAAGCCATTCTAACAAACCTTGTTTACATTATATGGGTGAAACCTTGAAACACTGTGTCTGTGATTATTTTATTTATTTATAATACTCCCATTAATGGTTGAAGTTTCTGAATGTGGATTAATTGCAGATTCACCCCGTTCTGGCGTCTAGCTAACCCTCCGTTTGTTTACAACGTTGTAGGACTCTAGTGAATTCATTTCCGTTTAGAAATGTAGCACCTTAATTAATTCTCCTATATTTGACAGCTGCCTCTGGCCGAAAGTGATACAAGGTTTGGCAACACGAAGTAGTTCATTCCAGGGTCTCGAACCGGCCAGAGGTAGCTGTTACGGTATACCACACTTATGAAATGGTGAACCTTGAAAGCACGTGTCTGTGATTACTTATATATATATATATATATATAAATATATTCATCAAGATGCAATGATGAATTCTTTATTACTTTAAAGGCATTTTTTATTTATTATTATTTTTATTGTCCTGTTTCCCTCTGCTGTGGGAACAGGACAATAAAAAAAATCGTTTTCAAATGCCTTAAAAGTAAGAAAAGAATTCATCATTGCATCTGATTATTTGGGAGAGTTAGAACCTTGTCTAAGCATTCCTGAAATAGACAAATGCAAAAATTCTAAGTCTTTTGTTAATATTTTTAACTTATAAACTTTGGCTCGTGACTCCTAACAATATGAGTACACATTGAGCTCTGCAAACTGCGAACCAACGTTCTTTTTAAAAAAACGCTACCCCCCTGTCGAAGGATAGATTTCCTTCTCACGGACATTCTTGGGATTATATATATATATATATATATATATATATATATATATATCATATATATATTCCCCTGTAGCAGAGCCTATATCCCGGGCACTGAAGGTAGTCTTCGTATGTTTGTCGTTTTGGAAACCACAAACCATTGATGGAGGAACCCGGACACATTATAGCGTAAGCTTGTGTGTCTGTAATATATTCCAGCCTGGATTATATGCAAAATTAATTCACGACTAGTTAATAAAACAATTTTATCGCCTGAGCAAACAGAAAAATGAATACAAGAATGACATGAGTAATATTCCCGCGGTGTATGAAGGAATGTCCTCATGTGCAGAGAATAGAAGTGATGAAATAAAGATTTACATATCTAAAATATGCTACAGTGTTAATGAAGAGAATGCTCGATATGGAAATTCATCAAACTGCAAATTTATCGAGAGTTATTCCCCTGACCTATTTATTAAAAAATTAATTATTTCTCTGAATGTTTGAGATGAGGCTTGATGATTAGTATTATCTGCGTTATTCGAACTATTGTCCCCATTCTTTATGTTATTTGTACAACGTTTCGGCGAAAAGAAGGTTACGAGAGGTTCCCGAGTCCGAGAAGGTTTCCGAGTCCGACAAGAAATACCTGAAGAAGGCCGGAGGGCACATCGTGGCCGAAACGTTGTACAATAACAATTTAAGATGGGGACAATAGTCAATAACGCAGATAATAACTAAATAGAAAAATAAATCTTCACGAAAACGCTTTGCATATAAAAAATCTTTTGATTAAAGCTGCTGCTATACAAGTGGTTTCGATTAAAAAGTCTTGAAATTAGAAAAAAAAATTCGTTAGAAAATCATTAGAATAACTATTTTCGCTAAAAAAAAAAGTCATCGAAATAAAAACTTTCTGTATAGAAATTCGTTGAAATAAACAATTATTTTCGATAAAAAAAAGTAATTGAAATAATATCTCTTTTCGATAGAAATAAAAGTCGTATTAAAATTACCTCTTTTCGATAAAAAAAAAGCCGTTGAAATAAAAACTGTTTCTGAATAATAAGAAAAAACTGTTGAACATATAACTCGTTTCGATTAAAAAGTGATCAGAAGAAAAAATCTTCTCACAAAAAAAGTCCTTGAAATATTAACACTTTCAGATAAAATGTCGTTTGAAATAAAAACTATTTTCGATAAAAAAAAAGTCGTTGAAAGAAAAACTTCTGTTCGATAAAATAAAAGTCATTGAAATAATAACTCTTTTTCGATAAAAAAGTTATCGAAATAAAAACTCCTTTCGCATAAAAAGTCCTTGAAATAAAAACTCTTTCTAAATAAAAAAGTCTTTGAAATAACTAACTATTTTCGATGAAAAGATTATTCGAAATAAAAACTCCTTTCGATAAAAAGTCCTTGAAAATAAAAACTCTTTTCGATGAAATGTCCTTGAAATAAAAACTCTATTCTAAATAAAAGTTCCTTGAAATTAATAACTATTTTCGATAACAAATGTTGTCGAAATAAAAACTCCTTTTCGACTAAAATGTCCTTTAGAATAAAAACTCTTTCGATAAATGTCCTTGAAAAAAACTCTTTTCTAAAAAAAATCCTTGAAATAATAACTCTTTTCGATAAAAATAAAAGTCGTTGCAATAAAACCTCTTTTTCAAAATGATTTATTCAAAGTCGTTTTTTTTTTAATAAAAAGTCATTTTAAAAAGTCGTTTCGATTACAATTCGTTTCCTTGTTCTCTTTTAAAAAAATGGAGACATTATTGTCGATATAATTGTGTGTAGTTGACATACGAGACGTAAATTAGGACATAAATAAAAACCACGTGGTGTCAAATTTCTCGACTAACAACAATACTCATTAGAAATCATTTAAAGTTGAACAGGATATCCGGCATTTGTTATTGGATCTTGACAATCCCTCACAACTGAAATGAAACTTGGAGAATAAAAGGGCACAACACAAGTGAAATTTTGACGTACGAAATGGATGAGCCAAAGGTCAAATTTAATATAAGCGAAAAAACTGAAATATCCACCCACATGCATACAAAACTGTTTAACTCGTTCGACCCGAGTTTCAAATCCTGGACGTGGCTTTTGTCATTTCATATAGGACTTTTTTAAGCCCTTTTCAATTGGCCAGGATGGCATTTAAAACTTTACATTTAGTCTATATGAAATGACAAAGCCACGTCCAGGATTTGAACTCGGGTCGACGAGTTAAACAGTTTTGTATGCATGTGGGTGGATATTTCAGTTTTTTTCCTTATTAAATTTGACCTTTGGCCTCATCCATTTCGTACGTCAACATTTCACTTGTGTTGTGCCCTTTTATTCTCCAAGTTTTCAATTTCAGTTGTGAGGGATTGTCAAGATTTCAATAACAATGCCGGATATCCCTGTTCAACTTTAAATGATTTCTAATGAGGTTGTTGTTAGTCGAGAAATTTACACCACGGGTTTTATTTATTATTCCTAATTTACGTTCTCGTATGTCAACTACAACTATTTATAGGCGACAATAATGTCTCCATTTTTTTAAAGAGACAAGGAAACGAAATGTATCGAAACGACTTTTAAAAAATGACTTTTTAATTAAAAAAAAACGATTTGAATTAATCATTTTTGAAAAGAGGTTTTATTGGCAACGACTTTTATTTTTATCGAAAGAGTTATTATTTCAAGGATTTTTATTTAGAAAGAGTTTTTTATTGCAAGGACATTTTATCGAAAGAGTTTTTATTTCTAGGACATTTTATCGAAAGGTGTTTTTTATTTCGACAACTTTATATCGAAAATAGTTATTATTTCAAGGACTTTATTTAGAAGGAGTTTTTATTTCAAGGACATTTCATCGAAAAGAGTTTTTTATTTCAAGGACTTTTTATCGAAAGGAGTTTTTATTTCGATAACTTTTCATCGAAATAGTTATTATTTCAAGGACTTTTATTTAGAAAGAGTTTTATTTCAAGGACTTTTTATCGAAAGGAGTTTTTTTTTCGATAACTTTTTATCGAAAAGAAGTTATTATTTCAATGACGTTTTATTTTATCGAACAGAATTTTTCTTTCAACGACTTTTTTTTTTATCGAAAATAGTTTTTATTTCAAACGACTTTTATCTGAAAGTGTTTATATTTCAAGGACTTTTTTTGTGAGAAGATTTTTTTCGATCACTTTTTATCGAAACGAGTTATTATTTCAACAATTTTTTCTTATTATCAGAAACAGTTTTTTATTTCAACGCTTTTTTTTTTTTATCGAAAGAGGTGTAATTTTAACGACTTTTATTTCTATCGAAAAGAGATATTATTTCAATTACTTTTTTTTATCGAAATATAATTTTATTTCAACGAATTTCTATCAGAAAAGTTTTTATTTCGATGATTTTTTTTTTTTAAGCGAAAATAGTTATTTCAATGATTTCTAACGAATTTTTTTTAATTTTCAAGACTTTTTATCGAAACCACTTTTATAGCAGCAGCTCTTAATCAAAAAGATTTTTATATGCAAAGCGTTTATCGTGAAGATTTTATTTCTTTTAGTATTATCTGCGTTATCTATTGTCCCCATCTTAATTGTTATTTGTACAACGTTTCGGCCGATATGCCCTCCGGCTTTCTTCAGGTATTTCTTGTCGGACTCGGAAACCTTCTCGGACTCGGAACCTTCTTTTCGCCGAAACATTGTACAAATAACAATAAAGATGGGGACAATAGTCCGAATACCGCAAATAATACTAATCATCAGCCTCATCTCAAACAGTCAGAGAAATATTAATTTTTTATAAATAGGTCAAGGGGAATAACTCTGATAAATTTACAGCGTTGATGAATTTCCATATCGAGCATTTCTCTTCATTAGCACTGTAGCATATTTTAGATATGTAAATCTTTCTTTCATCACTTCTATTCTCTGCACATGAGGACATTCTTCATACACCGCGGGAATTTACTCATGTCATTCTTGTATTCATTTTTCTGTTTGCTCAGTCGATAAAATTGTTCTTATTAACTGGTCGTGAATTATTTTGCATATATATCCAGGCTGGAATATATTACAGACACACACAAGCTTACGCTATAATGTGTCCGGGTTCCTCCATCAATGGTTTGTGGTTTCCAAAACGACAAACATACGAAGACTACCTTCAGTTGCCGGGATATAGGACTCTACTACAGGGTATATATATATATATATATATATATATATATATATATATATATATATATATATCCAAAATTCCGGAGAAGAAATCTTTCCTTCCGACAGGGGAGCTTTTTTTAAAAACGTGTCGCAGTTTGCAGAGCTCAATGTGTACTCTTATTGTTAGGGTCACAGAGCAAATTTATAAGTAAAATATAACAAAAGAACTTAGAATTTTAGCATTATAGTCTATTTCAGGGAGCTTTGACAAAGTGTCTAACTCTTCCAAATCATCAGATGCAAATGATGAATTCTTTCTTACTTTTAAGGCATTTGAAAACAGATTTTTTTATTGTCCTGTTCCCACAGCAGAGGGACAGGACAATAAAAAAAAGGAAATAAAAGCCTTTAAAGTAATAAAGAATTCATCATTAGCATCTGATGATATATATATATATATATATATATAAGTAATCCACAGACACGTGTTTCAAGGTTTCACCTTTCATAAGTGTGGGCTATCCGTAACAGCTATCCTCTGGCCGGTTTCGAACCTGAATGAACTTTCGTTTGCCAAACCTTTAATCCTTTCGGCCAGAGGCAGCTGTCAATATAGGAGAATAATTAATCGCTACATTTCTAAACGGAAATGATTCACTAGAGTCTCAAACGTTTGTAAACAAACGCGAGGGTTAGCTAGACGCCAGAACGGTGAATCTGCAATTAAGTCCTATTCAGAGAACTCAACCATTAATGGGAGTATATATATAATAAATAAATAATCCACAGACACGTGTTTCAAGGTTTCACCCATATATATGTAAACAAGGTTTGTTTAGAATGGCTTTTTGCCGATAATTTTTGGGAGAATAAGTGCTTAATTGGAGTCGTACTAATTTTTTGAAAATTAATTAATTAATAATGAATTAGGCGGGAATACCTATTAAATTTATGGCTAAACCAAATCGAGAAAAATCAATCTCTGTATGTACATTTCGGCCTATTAGGCCTCATCAGCAGAGCTATAGATCGGAGACGCGCCCTGTGCGTGATTGAAACGGACTGCCAAGCTGACAGGCCGATCTCATAACCCCTACACTAAACGAACTTCTTAGATTTTATGATTTGTTTAGAGTAGGTTAATATTCCTCTTCTAGTGACTTTTATTACACGACGATATGATAAGTTGTAAACAAGGTTTGTTTAGAATGGCTTTTTGCCGATAATTTTGGGGAGAATAAGTGCTTAATTGGAGTCGTACCTAATTTTTGAAATATTAATTAATTAATTAATATATGAAAATTAGGCGTTTAGTGTAGGGTTATGAGATCGGCCTGTCAGCTTGGCAGTCCGGTTTCAAATCACGCACAGGGCGGTCTTCCGATCTATAGCTCTGCTGATGAGCCGAAATGTACATACAGAGATTGATTTTTCTCGATTTGTTTAGCCATAATTTAATAGGTATTCCCGCCTAATTCATTATTAATTAATTAATTTTCAAAAATTAGGTACGACTCCAATTAAGCACTTATATATATATATATATAATATATTATATATATATATAATATATATATATTTCCCCTAAATGTAGAGCATTTTATTGACGTGTAGGTATTTACCCAACCTGTTGGCCACGAGTAGGGTATGACTCAAGGTCGCTATAGAGATTCATCGAAGATCAAACTTGCTATTCAGTACGAATAGAAACTGTGATGATAACTTACTAACAATTACACCTCGATGGGACGCCCTTGACATTTACCAAACTCGTTGGCCACGGGTAGGATGTGGACACACTGGCGCTAGTATGGGGCATCCAGCGAGGATCCAACTCGTTATTCAGTAGTAATGAATCAGCTGAGACGTCCTACGTCATTTACCCACCCGTTGGCCTAGATAATAAGTAAAAGATCTCAAGTGTGGAGCATCCAGCAAGGATCGAACTCCCTATTCAGTAGTAATGGATCTATGAGACTAACTGGTTGGTCACCCTAATATGGGTAATGGGTGATTGAGGTACAAAGTTTGAGAATGGCAAAAATCACAGAATATTCTTGCTCTCTTCAGCAATTGTAGCAATATCCTCAAGAACGGAGAAGACTTGGAGAATATATTGACAAGAACTTATGCAAAGTAAAGGTTTGAATATCATTATTTGAAATTTTGACCCTTACCTGAACTCGAATGACATTAATTGAAAACAGTGAAAAATGCAACTTGTGGTTGGATTATTTTAGTATAAGGTGTGGCTCGAAACCGCCACTTAAACATAGACTTCGTGTGGTCACGTGGATAAACCTGCCATCAACAGCTCGAATACGTGGTTAGTTAACTACTTAATCGCCGATATTGAACGTCGTTCATTTGCACGTTATTCGACATGACGAAACGAACCTGCAACCAAGGACTTTGCTCAACGCAAGATTTTACCCAACACTAAGGAAAACCAAAGGATCATACCCAACATAAGGGATACCAAGGAACAACCAAAGGATCATACCCAACACTAAGGGACACCAAGGAACAACCAAAGATATACCAACACTAAGGGAACACCAAGGAACAACCAAAGGATCATCCCAACACTAAGGGATACCAAGGAACAGACCAAAGGATCATACCAACACCTAAGAGACACCAAGGAACAACCAAATGTTCTTCAACTAAAGATCGCGCTCTACTTAACACAAGGGTTCTCACTGTAAAGTGCTCTCACTTGAAGCTAAAATTGGCCACAAAAATCGTAACAATTCTGACTCGATTTTAAGAATCATAGTTAAATATCGAACCTTGTCCCATAGCATACGCTCTGTCTGTCTCTGTTTCTGTTTCTCTGTCTCTGTCTGTCTGTCTGTCTGTCTCTCTCTCTCTCTCTCTGTTGCCGTTTTAAAAGATGATTTGCTGTTGCATCAGTCTGCCTCTGTTGTTCATTCTTTTATTTTCTTCATTCTTTCTTTCCTTCTCTTTTTCTTCTCTTTTTCTTTTCGCGTCGATCCCTTTGCACTTCATTTCCTTTTCCTTCTTTTAACTATCCCTTTTCCTTACTTGTTCTTTTCTCTTTCTTCTTTCTTATCAATTTCTCCATACATTCTTTCTTTCATTTCAATTTCTCCATACATTCTTTTCTCTCATTTCTCATTTTTCTCGTTTTCTTTCTTTCTCTCTTTCGTTTTTCTTTCTTTTCTTCCTTAATATTCTATTCCTTTTTTTTCACATTAATCATTTAACCCTTTCTTTTCTTTTCACATTTTTGAGTTTTCTCTTATCATTCATTCATTCATTCTTTCTTTCTTTCTTTCTTTCTTTCTTTTCGCATCGATCACTTTGCACTTCTTTCTTTCTTTCTTTTTTCTTTCTTTATTTCTTTCTTTCTTTCTTTCTTTCTTAATCAATTCTCCATACATTCTTTCTTTCATTTCTCGTTTTCTTTCTTTTTTCTCTCTTTCTTTTTTTTCTTTCTTTTCTCTTTCTTCCCTTAAATTTCTATATTTTTTTTTCACATTAATCATTTAACCCTTTCTTTCCTTTTCACATTTTTGAGTTTTCTCTTTTCTTCCTTCATTCATTCATTCATTCTTTCTTTCTTTCTATCTTTCTTTTCACATCGATCACTTTTGCACTTCTTTCTTTCTTTCTTTCTTTCTCTTTCTTCCTTACTTTTTATCCTTTTTTCACATTAATTATTTAGCATTTATTTCGTTTTTTACATTTTGAGTTTTCTTTTTTTCTTTCCTTCATTCATTCATTCATTCACTTCTTTCTTTCTTCTTTCTTTCCACATCGATCACTTGCACTTTTTCTTTCTTTCTTCTTTCTTTCTTTTCTCTTCTTCCTTAACTTTTTATTCCTTTTTCCACATTAATCATTTAACCATTTCTTCTTTTTTTTTACATTTTTGAGTTTCTCTTCTCTTTCCTTCCTCATTCGTCCTTTTTTTTCTTCCTTTCTTTCTTTCTTTCTTTCGTTTTCACTCCCGAGACCCCATCCACTGCACTATAACCTAACTAGAAATTAATTTTTTTTCGAATGGGATCTCAATCGATTTTGTTAAAGTCGTAATACCCCCTGAGAACGACGCTAGATAAACATACATTAAGAATTCACATTTCTTTTTCTTTCGACTGCACATTTTACGTCGTGACGTTGACTCTGCTCGTTTGAAAAGACTTCAGCCAGTTATCATTTCCAATCCTTTGTCACGTAACTGAGCGGAGAGAATTTATATCTTTTCATAATCGCCATTGCTCGCACTTATAAACGCCGCAGCTCTCTTGGCTTTCACATGCAGACACATTTCCTCTCGTATAGACATACTGTAACTCACATAACACGCCTGAGCAGAGACTCTGATTTTAACAAGAATACACATACTTAACGGACGCTACAAAAATATACTGATTTCCTTCGGAAACTTTCATCTATCTTATCTATCTATCTATCTATCTATCAATCTTTTCTCGTTTGTTTATTATCTAGCTATTTATATATCTATTCATCTATCAGTATGTTCATTATGTATCAAATCTCATCTCTCTCTCTTTCTCTCCTTCTCTCTCTCTCTCTCTCTATATATATATATATATATATATATATATATATATATATTGTGGTTTGAACTGATTTCCCTTCAGAGAAGAGGCTATCTATCTATCTATCTATCTATCTATGTATCTATCTATCTCGTTTGTTTATCATCTATCTATTGATATATATATATATATATCCATCTATCATATGTTCATATCTATCTTTTCTCTCTCTCTCAACACACACACACACACACACACACACACACAACAACCCACACACACAATATATATATATATATATATATATATATATATATATTTATATATATATATATCAGTTTGTTAATTATCTCTGTATTTATTTATATATCTAGCAATATAGCAGTATGTTCATATGCTCATATCTATCTATCTATCTATCCATCTATCTATCAGTATGTTCGTATCTATCGATCTATCTCAATTTATTCATATCTATCTATCTATCTATCTATCTATCTATATCAGTTTGTTCATTGTTTGTATCTATTGATATAGTATCCATCTCTCAGTAACACACACACACAACACACACATATAATAAATATATATGTATGTGTGTGTGTGTGTGCACATATACTTACACGCACACACACACACACACACACACACAACACACACATATATATATATATATATACATGAAATTATCTTTTCTCTGTTCTGGTCTATTACAGTACTGTTGTACACTCATACTTTGGTTCTATGAAGTCTAAATTATTCATCTTAGTGTGATTTGATACTTGAAAGCCTCAGTTGTTTCTTTTGGGAGTAGATAAACCTCAACGCAATCTAATGGCAAATTCTCTACACCACTGATTTATTAATATCAAAAGTTCTACTTATATAAATATTATATATATATAATTATATATATAATTATATATATTATATATAAGTAGAGCTTTATAATATATATATATATATATATATATATATAAACAGTTCCTAACAACGGAGACATTCTACTCTCATTAACTCTTACATCATTCACACGTGCATAATATATATATATATATTTATGCATATATATCTGTGTGTGTGTGTGTGTGTGTGTGTGTGTGTGTGTGTGTGTGCGTATAATCAATGGGCAGCACAAATGACTGTATCTTGAGGTTTAAAGATATTAATACATATGACAAATGCTCCTTCATTAAATACTATATGAAATATTTCTACAGAAAATACTGTAAAAATCAGTATCTTTTGTTAAAAAATACATGTGAATCACAAAAGAGAAAATTCAAATTATCCAGCATTTCTGTAGAACTTTATCATACCATAATGAGGAAATATAGATTAAAAAATATACAGAAAAATAACGATATCCCTATGGGATCTTGCGATGGGGCAGAGATATGTGAGGCGGTGAGATGCTTTCTCTTGCGTGATATCAACACTATGACAGATCGGATAAATGGACTTTGCCATATTGATGGTCTGCTTTATATTAGATGATAGTATCTCCAAACAAATGTAATAATACGTAAATAAAGTTACATTGGCTATTCAATAATTTTGGTTTCGAACTTGAGATCCAATCTAAACAGCAGATTGCTACTTTTTGGATATGACCTTAAACCTTAACAATAGAAATGTTGCCCTATTCAAAAAACACAACCCATATCTTGTTATACCAACAAAGTTCCAATCCCATAAACAGTTGTTTAAAACAAGTCACCAAAGATACATTGACTAATCTTTTGCACATCATTATTTGATATCAAAATATTCTGGTTGAATGGTTTTTAAGTTTTCCTATCTAATACTAATAATTTATATATATTATCTTGTTTAGTAATCATTTCTATCTAATAATAAGCATTTATTTGCATACAGTTATATCTATTTCATCCACTCCAGAGAGAGAGGAGAGAGAGAGAGAGACGAGAGAGAGAGAGAGAGAGAGAGAGAGAGAGAGAGAGAGAGAGAGAGAGAATATATTGAAACTTTATTTATAGAATAATTTCTATTTGAATATTAGTTGCTTAAGTGACTAGAGAACAAGTCTAAGAAGAAAGCTCTAAATTCCCCCCTGCTAGGATTTTGTATATATATTATATATATATTATATAATTATATATATTATATATAATAAAACGTCCAGAGAAGAAATCTCCTTTACGACAAAGGTATTTTTTTTAAACAAACTATGTCGCAGTTAGAGAGCTCAATGTGTGCTCTTGTGTTAGAGTCACAGAGCAAATTTATATTTAAATACATAACAAAAGACTTATAGATCTTGCATTATAGACTATTTCAGGGAGCCTTAGACAAAAATGTCTAATTCTCCCGACTCATCAGATGCAAATGTGAATTCTTTATCTTTAAGGCGTTTGAAAACAAGTCTGTTTAAAAAAAACTTCAGAAAATTTTTTAAACAGACTTTTGTTTTTCAAACGCTTAAAAATAAAGAATTCATCATTTGCTCTGAGAGTCGGAGAAGATTAGAACATTTTTGTCTAGCTCCCTGAAATATGTCTATAATGCAAGATCTATAAGTCCTTTTGTTATGTATTTAAATATATATATATATATATATATATATATTATATATATATATATATATATGTATAATAAATAAATATATAGAGGTTTTATAATCCAAAAGTCCAGAGAAGAAAATCTTCCTTACGACACAAGAGTTTTATTTAAAAACTGTCGCAGTTTGAGAGCTCAATGTGTGCTCTTAAAGTAAGAGTCAGCAGAGTAAATATATGAGTAAAGAAATAACAAAAGACTTAGAGATTTAGCATAATAGTCTATTTCAAGGGAGCTTAGACAAGTGCCTAACTCTCCCGACTCATTCGCATCTATGAGTCGGGAGAGTTAGAGACTTTGTCTAAGCTCCCTGAAATAGACTATAATGCTAATCTCAAGTCTTTTATTATTTCTTTACTTATATAAAGGTTTTATATTTATATTCATTTGATGACAAAGGAACAGTCAGCCATTTGGTTTCATGTATGCGTAACCGAAACGTTCGTCAGGTGACGTTGTTCAAATTTGAAACAACATCACCTGACGAACGTTGGTTTCAAATGTGAACAACGTCACCTGACGAATGTTTGCGGTTACGCATGCATGAAACCAAATGGTCGCGACTGTCCTTTGTAATAATTGAATAATTATATAAAACTTTATAATTTTTGTTTTATTATATAATATATATAGCTCTATTTTTATATTGAGCACTCTCCCAATAATACTGATTTGGCACACCGTTCAATAAAAGCTGAAACAGCGCCAATCCCACGCTATAGTTAATATATATATATATATATATATATATATATATATAATATATATATATATATATGGAGAAAGGTAGACAACACGGGATTGTTATGGAAACTGATGTTTATTGTCGAACGATGCAACGTTTTCGGTCTCTAATTAGACCCATCTCAGACTTGGATATAGTAATTGCTTCAATGAATGAACATTCTCAAAATGCTGAAAACGGAAGGTGCGTCTGTAGGTGGTTTAAGGTGGTTAGGGGTGGTTAGGGGTGGTTTAGGGTGGTTTAGTGATTTTTCTTCTCACTAGATGGGGAGTGTCAGAATGGGTGGATGGTGGTACACAGGTATTTGTCTAGAAAGTTGGATTGTTGAGGATTGGTTAACTGAATATGTGTATGTGTGTGTGTGTCTGTTTAATTGTTTTTTGTTTATATGTGTTGGGGACTGAATTTGTCGTAAAGTTTATGTGGTGTGTGGTTGACATTTTTTTATTTATTTATTTTTTTTTATAAAAGGGGTATAGGGTAAGATTTGTTAAAATTGTAAGTGAGCATATTATAATGTTCTATATCATATTATTATCATAATTATTATTATTTATTTTGTCTACCTTTGTTTGTCTACCTTTCCTCTACATACTGTCGGATTAACCTCCCAATTTCTCCATATATATAATATATATATATATATATAATATATATATATATATATATATATATCTAAACAAAAGCCCTGTCAATTGAGTTTCAGTTGAATGCCTATGTTGCCAGAAAATATCAGCCAAAACATTAGTAAATTGACTAAAACACAAAAAACAAAAGTCCACCATACAATTGTATAATAAATTCACTCTACTTCTTCGGAACTGACGCCTTCTTGTTATTTATTTAACACCACTAAGAGACGGCCCAATTTAAATTGTGTTTTTGGTACTAAATCTTTCACATTGTAAACCAATATATAAACTCTGGTTTTGTACAAGAGGAGAGAGAGAGAGAGAGAGAGAGACAGAGCAGAGACGAGAGACAGAGAGAGGGGGGCGTAATCTGAAACGAGGGAGTTTGATGACAATAAAAACAGGAAAAATTTAAAGTGAGTGTTAACGATAGGAAATGAAAAGAAAGGGGGAGGGGAAGGAGAGATAAGGTCTGGCTTTTGTGTTTGTATCTAAAAGCTTATCATAGGAAAAATATACCGTGCAAATTGTTACGGGTTAATCTGTGCAATAGTTTCCTTATCAACAAGGGTGATACTTCGGACAAATCGGAGGAATGAATATCTATACTAAAAAGTTGTCGCTCATCCATTATTGAACGGTTCGTGCGTCTGCCAATATTTTAGCTGTGTTCGGAAAGCAATTACGGTTTTTACTGTCGCATTTTTTGTGATATAGTTATTTACTAAGCTTTAGCTTAGATGTGGCACAAGACCAGAAGTATAGGGTGCCCATGAGAATTGAACTCATAACACGGTCTGCGAGCGAGTTCGCTACCATTACACCACTGAGTTTTTGTGATATAGTTATTTACTAAGCTTAGCTTAGATATGGCACAAGCCAGAAGCATGGGGCACCCATGAGAAACGCAATTCACTTACAATGGTTTGCGTGAAGCGAGCTTGCTAACCATACACCACGTGAGGTGCCCCGTAGTTTTTGTGATATAAGGCATGGGCAAATGGTCACTTCTAAATATAGACTCGTTGACTATATGTGACACCGAAGGTTCCTATTGTCCAATCACTGGCAGTACTGCTGCTGCTGTTGGTATTTTACAGAGGCTGATTCTAATCTTAACTCATTGACATTTGGATTATCTTGGACATCGACTTTACAAGAAATACTATAACACCGGATTCTTTTGGCTTGCTTACTTATTTACTACATCTGGAACTAAGGATGCGGCCAGATACTTAATATTACCAGAGGATATGAAGCCAAATATACAGTGTATATTTGTCTTTATATCCTCTGGTAAAACCGTAATTACGCATTCAAAAGCGGAAAGCGAGGTGAACATATACACTCATTTCTCTGAATGTTTGAGATGAGGATTGATGATTAGTATTATCTGCGTTATTCGGACTATTGTCCCATTTTATTGTTAATAAAATTAATTTTTTAAAAAAATTCAATGTCAGCGAGTTTGTATCTAAGATAAGTAAATCATCAAATTCATAAAGGATTAAAAAATAAACATTTGAAAATGTAAAACTTTAAATTGTTAAAATAAAACAACTATTATATCGATATATAATACCAAGTCATGTATTTATAAAATTGTTTTACAAAAAACAATGAGGATGTCTAATGCTGCATGTTCAATATTTTGAGTGTATTTATTCTATGTTATGACGATTTTGGGTAATGTGACATAAAGCAGTGACGTAATTTTTGTTACAGACAAAACCGGAAGCGAATCTCCATTATTAATAGATATTATACATGCTAGTTATTATTTTAATAAATGATTTACTGGAACAAGTATTTCTATCTAATGCGAATAATTTTTTTTATTTGACCTATATAAGTACCTAACAGGTACTACAGTACGAGTAGACTTACGAAAATAAATGGCATTGAAGAGTACTCTACGCTCCTCAGGTTTAGAGCTTGAGATTCACCACCAGATAGTTTTAGACTCATACCAGAACATCTATTATATTTGATTTTTATTTTGGAGGAGGGCCTTACCTTCTGCAGGAGAAACAGTCTTTGAAATATTCTTAAGCCCACGCAGGCTGACGACAATACAATCATAGAACGCAAACAACATTTATTTAAATAAATAGTTTAGCAGGTTGTTTTGTTTACGGCATATCAAACCGTTTCAAGTTCAATGTTGTGAGGATAAAATAAAACTAAATAAATTTTAAAAATTAAAAAAAAAAAAACAAAAAAAAAAAAAACTCCCTGGGCCTTACCTGACAGACCTTCGAGCATGCTGCGACAGAAAGGACTGGCTTCCACCCCCAAGAAATATCTCCGGCTATTCGAGTTTAGGCCCTAAACTGCGTGTAGTTGCTTCCTCGGCCAGGGAACGAATAATCCCTACCACTATGGGACCGTGATAACGCTAAGTCATATAAAACACTTTCTGTGCCTTTGTTCTCTTTCTTTTTTCGTTCCCAGTCCCATCCATGGGGCTCCAGTGTGCCTTCGGGGCGCACTGACGGCGGGTTAAAGTACAAGTAATTAGTGATCGATAACTTCAGGGGGCTTTCCCCCCAAGCAACACCTGCCCCCTTGACTTAAAGAGGCATGGCTGGGTTTATTTGCCCAGCGGCTGAGGCGCCCTTGAGGGAAATGCGAGGGATCGACGCAATTTTTTGTTCTTTCCACCTCATCAACTTGGCTTGTGGTTGGCCCACGTTAAAACGAGTCATTTGTGCCCATCCAATACAAGTGGGTTATGCGACAATACACTCTTTCTTCTTCGTTCCTTAATTCCTTCACTTTTCAGCGGCGACCACCAATGAGATGGGGTAAAAGCAAACCCCCAGAAACAACAACACAGAGTATCCAGGCTCCGTTAAACCTTTACAACACACAAACCTCTTCTACCCATACCATTTAATGCTGATTCAGTCATTTGATAAACAAGGAACTCAGGTTGCTACAGTACTGCTGTTGCTTAGTGGTTACCCAACTGATTGATTATGATCGTCTCGCTTAAAGCACAAGCCCCGCTAGATCACGCCAAGTTAAGAGTGAATGAAGCCCGTGTGTACTGTAAGTAACGTGAAGCCTTGTTTATAAAAAATACGATTAAATGACCGTAAGGTTTTTGATGTGCCGTAAATAAAAGAAAACACACAGCTACACTGTCTAACTTCCCGTGCTTTCATTAGAATAAAACGACCTTTAGTAAAAATTGTTTGTTGGTCGGTTGGTTTATTGATTTTTAAACGGCATATCAACCGTCTGGGGTTATGTCATGCCTAACAGGTTAGGAAGTAATATATATTGTGTATTTAGTTCTGTTGTAAATGCGTTACTTATTACTCTCTTCCCACTTTAAACAACTGCACAGCGGCTCTATCAACACTACGATCCTACGCGTATACCGATGCGCGGCTTTCGGACCGTTGTCAGCTTGTTACACGGAGACATCGTTTTATTAAAAGGGCACAAAAATTTCAATTGTTAAATTGCCGTTGTTCGTTGTTTATTTCTTTTAACGGCATTCACCCGTCTGGGGTTATGTCATGCCTAACAGTTAGGAAGTTATACATATCATATATTTTATTTACACTTTTGTAGTAATTGGTTTTAACAATGTGTTAGCGCCATTGGGGATCATGTTGTATGGTATTGATTAAGTTGTGTCTATATTCTATGGAATAATTTTATTTCCCCAAAAGGACAGAATGTCCCTCTATGTTTGACAATTTTCAAACAGATCTTTCATATTGTTTGCCTTGAAATAACCGGTTTCCCTGATGTTATCAAGAAACCTGCATTCGCATGAATAAGTGTTTAAACTGTCCAAAGTGTTTGACATGTTCCACATTGTGGTTGTTGTTCTTGTTTTGAGGATATTGAAGTGTGTAATGTCTTGTATGACCAATGCGTAATCGATATACAATGACTTGTTCCTTTCTAGACTTCCTTAAAGTTGGTCTCCAGCTCCAAAGTGGTTTGATTAGGAAGAGTTTATTGTGGACATGTTGTAATTTCAGTGTTGTTTGCAATTTTGTAAGAAATGATCTATGAATTTTAGGTATAATTGTGTAGCTTCCTATTTAACATTTCCCTTGTTTTCTATAGGGTGTATGCTATTCAGAAGGAGATTATAGAAGGAGATAAAATAGGGTACGGTATGAATCAATTTCCGGGTTTATAGGGTACGTAAAATCAATTCCGGGTTTATGAACGTACTTTTAAACCCACCACGAAAAGGCATCGCAGATTCCTATTCAAAATTACATTCCACGTGTCCTCCATGTGACATTTTCAAATATGACTTTTCCTACTGTTTGCCATTGAATTAACGGTTTCTGATGTGAGCAAAAGAACCTGCTTCCATGAATAAGTGTTAACCAGAAAAATGTGTATAATTCGGATTTTTTCAGACTGCTGTCCTAATCCTCATTGTTATGTACACAAGTTCGGTACAGATGTGCTCTCCATAAATTGATAGAGGAGTTCGATTCGAAGTTCCATGAAGAAAAACCTTAAATCCCCAAATACCCTAACCGTAACACAATTCGCAAAAACTTCATTCATGCCTGTAGTTAAACCTCTCATGGGCGGACCACCAAAAAACTTCCGATTTAATTTTTGACCAAACTTTGCAAGTTTTTTGCAACTTTGATACTGCTCACATCGTCCTCTCGTAGACAGACCGCTACTACCAGCCCACCAACCAGTCCAGACTCATTTACAATTATAGTGAAAGCGTACAGACTCCCTCGCTGAATAGGCTGGATACCGGCTTTAGGCCACCTGACACGACTATACTTTACATTAGCCTGTAAATTTGCAAGTTTTGTCAAACTTTGATACTGCTCATCGTCTCTCGTAGACCGAAGGCTGCCAACCAGACCCACCAGCCAACCAAGGCTCTCTACGATTATCGTGAAAAGGGTATAGCTCCCTTGCTGATAGGCTTGATACCGGCTTTAGGCCCATCCTGACACACTATACTTTAACAAGCCTGTAATTTGCAGTTTGTCAACTTTGGAACTGCTCCATCGTCTCCTCGTAGACAGAAAGGCTGCCGACCAGCCCACCAAACCAACCAGGCTCATTTTACGATTATAGTGAAAAAGTACGACTCCCTCGCTGATAGGCTTATACGCGGCTTTAGGCCACCCTGAACACGACTATGACTTTACATAGCCCTGTAATCTGCAAAGTTTTGCCAAACTTGATACTGCTCCATCGTCTCTCGTAGACAGAAGGCTGCCTACCAGCCACCACCACCAGGCTCATTTACGATTATAGTGAAAAGGGTATTAAACTCCCTTGCTGATAGGCTGATACCGGCTTTAGGCCACCCTGAACAAGAGACTATACTTTACTAGGCCTTAATCTGCAAGTTTTGTCAAACTTTGATACTGCTCCATCGTCTCTCGTAGAAGAAGGCTTTTCTGCACCAGCCAACCAACCGAACCAGGCTCCATTTTCGAATATAGTGAAAAGGGTATAGACTCCCTCGCTGATAGGCTGTATACGTTTAGGCCACCCTGACACGACTATACTTTACATAGCTGTAATTTTTTTGCAGGTTTTGCCAACTTTGATACTGCTTCCATCTCTCTCGTGACAGAACGCTGCCAACCAGCCAACCAACCACCCAACCACATTTCACCGATTATACTATCTCCTATGCATGTTTTATTATACGGCCGATTATCATCTTGTGAACATGACCGGTGTTTCGAAGCGAGGCAAATCCCACAAATCTTGCCCTTTCCCCCAGCGTTGAATCCGCCTCACATTCGTTTATAGCTTACGCTTGACTTTTAAACGGCTTCTTGCCACGCGTAACCACGGAGATATCGCTCTGCAAGAACTGCCTGTCGTCACAGCCAAGTGTGTTTTATGATATGTTTATCTGAATGGCTGCTTCGGCGGGTAGACTTGAGTTTAGAAATAGAATATTCTTACGACTAATTATTGCTTCAAAGAGAAGAGACGTTCGCACTGGCGTTAATAAGTAAACTATCTCCGACAGCCCCCTAACCCCCGCCCCCACTGCTGGCTTCTGATCCTCGGTCTCTTCACAAGATTTAAGTGTTTTTCAATCTACAATTCGCCATGAGTGCCATATCTAAAAGCTGTATTTTTTTAATTTTATTTTTTTTTGAAAAATTGTCAGAATGTTGACTGACCTCACTCAGGTCATGAGTGTTGATTTTTACTATAAAAATGCACTGGAAATTATTTTTTTACAATGAAAATATCACTGGATAGATGATTTCTCCTAAAATCTGCTGTGAAAATGATTTTTACTATATAAGAATGCCATTGACACATGATTTTTACTATAAAAAGGGGTGGCATTGGACAATGATTTTTACTATAAAAATGCTTGAAATGAACTTTTTTACTATAAAGTGCATTGGACAATGATCTTTACTATAAAATGCATTGGACAATGATCTTTGACTATAAAGTGCATTGGACATGATCTTACTATAAAAGTGCAATGGAAACAATGATTTTTTACTATAAAAGTGCAATTGGACAAATGATTTTTACTATAAAAATGCATTGAAATGAATTTTTACTATAAAAGTTGCATTAGACATGATCTTACTAATAAAAATGTAATTGGACATGATTTTTACTATAAAATGCATAGAAATGATTTTTACTAAAAAAGTACAATTGACAATGATTTTTTTTTTTTCTATAAAAGTACATGGACAATGATCCTTTTACAGAAATACGTTGCGGCAATCGATTTTTAACCAGTAAAATGCATTAAAAATTTTACTATAAAAAAAAAAGGACTGGACCAATGATTTTTACTATAAAATGCATTGGACAATGATTTTTTTACTAATAGAAATGCATTGGATAACGTTTAAAAAAATGCCAGAATGTTGACTTGACCTTACTCAGGGAGGTCCCTTTGCGCAGCATCTGTATCCGCTCAAGATGGTCAACGTAGGTTCCTTGATGTGGCCACATTAGCATGTCCATGTTGTTGGCTTCCACAGGAGAACGTCGCTTATGTGTTCGCCCTTGCTTCCTTCAGCTTGTCTTGTCCGTCTCTCTCGGATCGTTTGTGAGATGGGGGCAGTGGCCGACAGCTGCATTCCTTGTGAGGTGGTTGTTCCACGACTATTCAGATGTGTGCAAGCTGCATTCTTGTGCAGCTCCCATCTAGCTTATTCCTCCAGGCAACTCCCTTGGTTAAGTGGTGCCAGCCAATACAGCAGCACTCGATACAACCACACTGAAAGAGTTGTAGTTTTAACTTGTTAGTGTTGTACGCGGCGTTCCTACAGTGGAGAACATGCACGGTTCTCACTAATAAATAGTGAGCACACCGAGTGTAAAGGGAGGACTGTTCCCGTTTAATCGACAAGCTAGTCGTACATTACTTGATGTAAATACACTTGGTCCTTTTTACCCTTCTCGACTTGCTTCCCTTTTAACTGTTTGGACTAACATCAACAAACAAGTTAGTGAGATCAAATTCCATAAGCTAAAAGTATACGTGGCTATCCGGAAGCCCAACGTGAAATTGAATTACCTTGGGAAAAAAAAATAATAATCAACAAAGATTGATTGATTGACTGACTTTAACAGCAACTGTCAACCTGTCAGGGTTATTTTATGCCTTGGGAATTAGGCATTGAGTACTTGAAATCCTGTATACTAACATTTTTAGCGCGGTGATGTAATGGTCATTCGAAAGAAAATGAACACGGCGAGGGTTGGGTTAACTAGAAAAAAAACTGACGTTCCAGGAATAAAGATTCAGTGAGAGCATCATGCATTTCCCTTTCTTTGAGACCAGTAAGCAGTAAAAATTAAGCACCATGTGAAACCAAAACAGCCTCGTCTCAGATTGAAACCCGTCTGCTGTGTCCAGTTCTACTAACGCTAAACATTACATCCCACATCTGTATCATATAAGCTGGTGTTAAAAGAACTCTTATAAAATGTGCTCCCATCTACGGGCGAATAGATCTATTTGAACATTATTTTCATTTGATAGAGTTATGGTAATTTACACTCCAGCTATAAAATAGCAGCAAGTATTGCTCTTAGGAGAGATCCAAGTAATTCTAGCGGTCCTGCTCGGACAGATGATCAACCGCCTTCGCGAGTTACCTTCTCATTTATATATGTTTGCAAGATGGGTATATTTCCTNTGACTCTAACAAATAAGAGTACACATTGAGCTCTGCAAAACTGCGAACAATCGTAAGGAAGATTTCATTTCTCCGGATTTTTGGATTATATATATATATATATATATAATAATATAATATATGGTATTTCTTTAATTATAAATTTTGCTCTTTGACTCTTACAATATGAGCAACACATTGAGCTCTGCAAACTGCGACACGTTTTTAAAAAAAACCCTGTCGGAAGGAAGATTCTTCTCCGGAATTTTGGATTATATATATATATATATATATATATATATATATATATATATATTATATACCCTGTAGTAGAGGTCCTATATCCCGGCAACTGAAGGTAGTCTTCGTATGTTTGTCGTTTTGGAAACCACAAACCATTGATGGAGGAACCCGGACACATTATAGCGTAAGCTTGTGTGTTCTGTAATATATTCCAGCCTGGATATATATGCAAAATTAATTCACGACCAGTTAATAAGAACAATTTTATCGACTGAGCAAACAGAAAAATGAATACAAGAATGACATGAGTAATATTCCCGCGGTGTATGAAGGAATGTCCTCATGTGCAGAGAATAGAAGTGATGAAAGAAAGATTTACATATCTAAAATATGCTACAGTGCTAATGAAGAGAATGCTCGATATGGAAATTCATCAACGCTGTAAATTTATCAGAGTTATTCCCCTTGACCTATTTATTAAAAAAATTAATTATTTCTCTGACTGTTTGAGATGAGGCTTGATGATTAGTATTATTGCGTTATTCGGACTATTGTCCCCATCTTTATGTTATTTGTACAATGTTTCGGCGAAAAGAAGGTTCCCGAGTCCGAGAAGGTTTCCGAGTCCGACAAGAAATACCTGAAGAAGGCCGGAGGGCATATCGGCCGAAACGTTGTACAAATAACAATTAAGATGGGGACAATAGATAACGCAGATAATACTAAAAGAAAATAAATCTTCACGATAAACGCTTTGCATATAAAAAATCTTTTTGATTAAGAGCTGCTGCTATAAAAGTGGTTTCGATAAAAAGTCTTGAAATTAAAAAAAAAATTCGTTAGAAAATCATTGAAATAACTATTTTCGCTAAAAAAAAAAAGTCATCGAAATAAAAACTTTTCTGATAGAAATTCGTTGAAATAAAAATTATTTTCGATAAAAAAAAGTAATTGAAATAATATCTCTTTTCGATAGAAATAAAAGTCGTTAAAATTACACCTCTTTTCGATAAAAAAAAAGCGTTGAAATAAAAACTGTTTCTGATAATAAGAAAAAAATTGTTGAAATAATAACTCGTTTCGATAAAAAGTGATCGAAAGAAAAAAATCTTCTCACAAAAAAAGTCCTTGAAATATAAACACTTTCAGATAAAATGTCGTTGAAATAAAAACTATTTTCGATAAAAAAAAAGTCGTTGAAAGAAAAAACTCTGTTCGATAAAATAAAAGTCATTGAAATAATAACTCTTTTCGATAAAAAGTTATCGAAATAAAAACTCCTTTCCATAAAAAGTCCTTGAAATAAAAACTCTTTCTAAATAAAAGTCCTTGAAATAATAACTATTTTCGATGAAAAGTTATCGAAATAAAAACTCCTTTCGATAAAAAGTCCTTGAAATAAAAAACTCTTTTCGATGAAATGTCCTTGAATAAAAACTCCTTCTAAATAAAATGAAATAATAACCGATGAAAAGTTATCGAAATAAAAACTCCTTTCCATAAAAAGTCCTTGAAATATAACTATTTTCGATGAAAAGTTATCGAAATAAAAACTCCTTTCGATAAAAAGTCCTGAAATAAAAACTTTTTTCGAAAAATGTCCTTGAAATAAAAACTCTTTTCGATGAAATGTCCTTGAAATAAAAACTCCTTCTAAATAAAAGTCCTTGAAATAATAACTATTTTCGATAAAAAGTTGTCGAAATAAAAACTCTTTTCGATAAAATGTCCTTGAAATAAAAACTCTTTCTAAATAAAAAATCCTTGAAATAATAACTCTTTTCGATAAAAATAAAAGTCGTTGCAATAAAACCTCTTTTCAAAAATGATTTATTCAAAGTCGTTTTTTTTTAATAAAAAGTCATTTTTAAAAAGTCGTTTCGATTACAATTCGTTTCCTTGTTCTCTTTTTAAAAAAATGGAGACATTATTGTCGATATAAATTGTGTGTAGTTGACATACGAGACGTAAATTAGGAATAAATAAAAACCACGTGGTGTAAATTTCTCGACTAACAACAACCTCATTAGAAATCATTTAAAGTTGAACAGGATATCCGGCATTTGTTATTGAAATCTTGACAATCCCTCACAACTGAAATGAAAACTTGGAGAATAAAAGGGCACAACACAAGTGAAATTTTGACGTACGAAATGGATGAGGCCAAAGGTCAAATTTAATATAAGGAAAAAAACTGAAATATCCACCCACATGCATACAAAACTGTTTAACTCGTCGACCCGAGTTCAAATCCTGGACGTGGCTTTTGTCATTTCATATAGGACTAATTGTAAAGTTTTTAAATGCCATCCTTGGCCAGTTGAAAAGGGCTTAAAAAAGTCCTGTGTTATGGAATCCTTTGGTAAGCGTATAAGTCCTATCCTGCGTATTGGTAAAGGTCCAGTGTTTTGATCCTATGTCAATATATGTCAACGTAATTATGGCCAGTAGGGTCGGTTAAGTATAGTATCAACCTCAGAGTACTGCCAGTGATTGGCCAAGAGATAGATCACATGGTTCTGGCCGAGTCTATAAGTAGGAGCAGGCATTCATCGCACACCTTATATCCCAAAAACTCAACACTAGTACCCTTCCGAATGTTTTTTTTTTAATCCAACTATTCTTCCTCCAACTATGAGTCTGCCTTGTCGTTAGAATGCACCGACTGCACCTCTGCAGAGGCTTAAGACTCCAACAATGGGGTCCCATGTTTGTCGTACGTGGCGGCCCGTGACGCTTAAGGATGGAACCCTGTTGTCTGAGCAGTTCATGACATGCAACACTCCACTTAGGTCCTTACTTAGGCTAGACGGGCGATCGGGGAAAGTCACGTTAAGCCCTATTGCCTTTATGACAAGCCGCAACACTTTTTATCATATGAGTGCTAGAAGGCGGTGACTGAGGGTCTTCATCTGCTGGGAATGACGTTAAAATCTATATGATGGTGAGGTTCCAGTTCGGAGGTTTGGGGAATGTGGAAAACTACTTCATCACCATTGCTCCCAGATCCAATCTGACCCGGAGTGGTAGTACCTGTTAGGGTCCCATCTATGGATTAAATGTGAAATGACCCAACGAGGTTGAATAGCGTAAACCAAACCAAACCAACTATGGGTAAATAGACTGGATTCTTTAATCTCGTTAGGCAACCGATCTAAGAGAAGGAAGATTCCAATCTGCTAAATTCCGCTTTAAAATTAACTCTGTGTCTCATTGAAATCGTGTGTAGGGTATAATATATATATATATATATATATATATAATATATATATATATATATATGAGAGAAAATATTTTTTATATATAACAAACACAGGATGTTATATATTTTATATGCGCGTTTGTTTACGAAAGCCAATGATATATGGATTATATGTATTTATATATTGTTTTAATCTAACATTAATATTCCATATGAAATACGTCATATCTTTGTTAACTTTTCGTTATCCACCTATTCACGTTCATGCATGCGTCATCTTATGATATTCACCTTCCATTTTTGCACATGCAATGATCACGTCATTGGCTTTCGTAAACAAACGCGCATATAAAAATTAACGGCTAATAACATCATATTCACACATTCACTATACACTTAACATCTTTCGTTTTGTCCCTCGCATAAACATTACTTAACAGTGTCCTGAAGATGGTACAATATACGAAATGCTTAAGTATTACACATAAAATTGTTTCCCCTAATCATAACATCCTGTGTTTGTTATATTTTTAAAATATTTTCTCTCATATTGTCGGATTAATTTCCTCACCGTATTTCCGTATACATAAATATATATATATATATATATATATATATATATATATATATATATATATTGGTGTGTCATAAAGTATCGGGATTGAAGCTGTATTTAACAAGATAGAAATGAACAATGAATGGAATGTTAACTTTTTTCACATTACAGGTTGTGTCATAAAAATGCTGAGTTTGAAGCTGTATTACCAAGATACAAATGAACAATGAATGGAACGTTAATTTCTTTCAGATTCAGGGTGAGTCTTAAAAGTATCGAGATTGAAGCTGTATTTACCAAGATAGAATTGAACAATGAATGGAACCTTTTTTTGTTCATAATACAAGATGTGTCAAAAAGTACAAAATACCCATACATCTACTTTGGATATATATATGATGGACTCTCCCATCGATCGACGTATGAGTGTTCATACAATGAACATCCACACAGTGATTTTTTTATAGTGGTGAAGGCTTGTGTTGGACCATCCACACTTTTTGGCACAGTCGATAGAAAAGAATTGGGGCATCAAGGATTCCCACAAACCCAATCAACGACCGACCTCAGGAATTTTGAATTCAGAGTTATCCTCTCCTAGACTGGTTACCTACACAAGGTTGAAGGGCCCAGTCTGCCTACTATTTAACCATAGCTGGAGGGAATTGAATTCAGAGTTATCCCTCTCCTAGACTGTTTACCTACACAAGGCTGAAGGGCCAGTCTGGCCTATATTTAACCCATAGCTGGAGGGATTTTGAATCAGAGTTATCCCTCTCCTAGACTGTTTACCTACACAAGGCTGAAGGCCCAGTCTTGCCTACATAGCTGGAGGGAAATATATATATATATATATATTAAGATTAAATTTAATGAGTCAGACGAACCTACTAAAAGTTTCGCTTAATGCTCTTAAGAGCATTAAGCGAAACTTTTAGTAGTTCGTCTGACTCATTAGTTGTATCTTTATTGTATGTTATTATTTGCTCTACTTAGGTATTGAGCACTTTTTACTTATTAGCTTTAGTCTCCTGGCGGTTTTGTATAAACATATATATCTAATATATATATATATATATATATATATATATAATATATATGCATATAAATTGTTTTTCTTTTGGCCACGTACCAATTGATTATTTTTTGTTGTACGATCATCTTTGGTCTTTTCTTTTTTCCAAAATTTTTTTTTTCCCTGATTTGGTAGTATATTTTACAATCAAACTATTGCTGGGGTGTTTTCTCACCGCGAGGATTTACCAATAAATATATAATATATATATATATATATAATATATATATATATGAAATACGGTGAGGAAATTAACCCGACAATATGATATATTTTTAAAATATATATATATATATATATATATATATATATATATCAAAAAAGTATGGATGCCAACCAAACCGCATATGCACCACAGACATACTATACCCCATCACATTACTCATCTCCCTCTAATCTCCCATCTCCTATTAAAAGATGACCGATTTTGAATTGGACTTGACCAAGCAAGGACAACTACGTCATCCTTTTGTGGTTTGATCGTCATAGTCATAGATAGGAGAAAAACCCGGTTATCGACGAAATATTTGACATATTACACCCCATCCCGCCCCCAAAAAACTACTGAGTACAACTCGATCGATCACACTCAAAAGCCGACAGTTCAACACGACACCCCTTAACCGTTCCAGAGAACAAAACGATAAAAATAAAAGAAATAACCCATATAAATAATTGAGAATTGATGTACGTGTTTCCGCACCCATGCTAAGATCAAAACAATCGTCATTTGTTGATGATAAGCATGAGCAGCGTGATCCTCAGTTAAATAAACGGAATTCACTTTTTAAATTATAAGAATTATATATTACCACATGGGGGGGGGGCATGAGGATCTTAGAAGTAATTGCAGGAGGGGTATGGCACAAAAAGGTTGGGAACCCTTGATTTAAAGTAAGATTAATCACAACATTTATTTAGTGAAGAATAAATATCTGACTTTTAGAAACCAAATTGAATTACTTTTAAGATTACAAAAGTTTTAGAATTGGAAAAAATTTTTTATAAAGTCATTTTTAAACACAAAACAAATAGATATGAATCTTATCTATTTAATTTAAATAAATGATCCTCGGTCGGCCAAACAGCGAGGGAGTCTACCGCTTTTCACTAGCGCTAGATCAAGGAGATTGTGTTGGCGTCTGAGGTGGTGCGCCACACCTACCACCAGTCCCTCACTTTACCGCTGTGACCCCAGTGCTACTCATACGCTGAATTGGCGAGCGCCGGTATTGATCCATGAGCCTTGTTGTTCCTATTCGGACGCTCTACCGACTGAGCTAAACCGGCCCTTGATCAACGTGTACTGTGTATAATATGTATTAACAAATGGAGTTTAACACAGTCTCATGTGTTAACTATTTTTACAATATTTTGAATAGGATATTTTTAAAATATAATTGTTCTATGCTATTCGTTTGTAATTCTGTTGTTTTATTTCATATGTATATGGAGCAGGCGTGGGTAAATAGTTAATGGCGTAGAAAATGGACTTGTCGATCCGAGTTCAAAACCTAGGTGAGGCTGTGGACATTTCATATAGCACTAATACCCTTCTGAAACCATTGTATCCAACTATTCATTCTCCAACTATGAGTTAATAGTTGGTCAGACTGGGTTCTTTCACCTTGGTTAGGCAACCAGTCTAGGAAAATCAAAATCTGTTAAATTTTTAAAACATGACCGTGTATCCAATTCTAATCGTGCGTGGGGTTGTATATATATATATATATATATATATATATATATATATATATATATGGATAAAAAAGCCTTAAATACCATGGTATATAATATATATATATATATATATATAATGTTGGAAGAGAGGCCTATTGTTGGTATCACCCGTACAGTAAGGGAGTTTATCTAGACCAAGTGATTGTATTTTTCCTGAGGCGGTGCGCCACACCTACCGTCAAGTCTCCACTTTATCGTACAAATAAGATTTCCCACTCTGTGCTACTCATCCGCTGAGTTGGCAGGTGCCGGTTTTGAACCCGTGCTCTACCGACTGATACATATATATATTTTTTTCATCAGTCCGATTCCGTCGGTAGCTGTGAATAAGAGGCGGACCTTTAAATGATAAGCACATACATCCGGAGATGTATGTTACGATCACCGGAGAACTCACGTTTTTAAACAAAGACGAGTAATGTCTTTTTGGCTAAGCGGTGAAAGTTCGTCAAATTCCACTCTAGAGAGCTCTACCGAGTTTTGTGAGCCCATACAATAATACAAATAACATTATCACAGTGCCCAACGCAAGAACGACTGAAATACAGTGGCAAGGTTCCGGGTTCAAAACCGGCACCTGCCAACTCAGCGGATGAGTAGCACAGAGTCGGAAATCTGATTTGTACGGTCAAGTGAAGACTTGACGGTAGGTGTGGCGCACCGCCCCAGGAAAAATACAATCACTTGGTCTACATAAACTCCCTTACTATACGGGTGATACCAACAATAGGCCTCTCTTCCAACATATATATATATATATATATATATATATATATATATATATATATATATATATATATATAACAACCCCACGCACGATTAGAATTGGACACACAGACATGTTTTAAAAATTTAACAGATTTTAATTTTCATTCTCCTAGACTGGTTGCCTAACCAAGGTGAAAGAACCCAGTCTGACCAACTATTAACCCATAGTTGGAGAATAAATAGTTGAATACATTGCGGAGAAAATATCAAAATATTACAATGATAATATATTTTTCAAACAAATACTGGAATAATAAAACATTTTTCAAATAAATAATGCACTAAGATATATATATATATATATATATATATATATATATATATATATATATATATATATATATATTACATTCTACTCGTGACACATGAAGTAAATCGCCAGCTGAATCACTTTCAAAATGTCACCTTTGATGTAAACATCTGCTTTGAAATTTAGCGACAGATTGAATCCAATGAGAAAAAAAAAATACGTCATGGGAAGCAAGTGTTGCCTCACTCGTTTATATTAACAAAAAAAAACCCACATTATTACTTATCATTTAGACAGTTATTCTAGTCATATTTCATGGACCGACAGATGAAATATACAGATGAACATGTGGAGAAAAGTAGACAAACACGGGATGAAGTACTGGATGGATGCTTATCATAGGTAGTGATGTCGACGTTATAACGTTTCGGTCTGTTAGACCTTCTTCGGGACAGTTGATTGAGTTGTTGCGTTAAAGGGTGTCGTTCTCATACCGGCGAGTCTGGAGGTCGTGAATGGAGAGGGGAGAGGTCAGTTGCTGGTACTACTGGGAATGTTTAGGTTGGTAGTGAGAGTTATTTTTGCCTGTTTTTTTTGTGTTCTTTTTTTTAAACATGAATATATATACATATGTATATATATTAACCAACCCCTCCATACGAGCAGATAAATCTAATGAGTCCGACGAACCTACGTT
This sequence comes from Doryteuthis pealeii, assembly GCA_023376005.1. NCBI lineage: Eukaryota > Metazoa > Mollusca > Cephalopoda > Myopsida > Loliginidae > Doryteuthis > Doryteuthis pealeii. The sequence goes on from CM042156.1 coordinate 102,458,189, forward strand.
TCAACGTATCCCGTCTCTTCAGTGTGGCTAGACATTTGCAGAGGAGATGTAATTGTATGAATAATAACACACACACACACACACACACATATATATATATATATATATATATATATATATATATATATATATATATACCAAACTTATTGGTAAATCCTCGCGGTGAGAAAAAAGCCCAGCAAATAGTTTGATTGTAAAAATATACTACCAAACATCAACCGGGGAGAAAGAAATTTTGGGAAAAAAGAAAAGACCAAGATAATCGTACAAAAAAAAATAATCTATTGGTACAATATCTTGGCCAAAAGAAAAAACAATTTATATGCATATATATATATATATAAGATATATATATTCATACCAAACCGCCAGGAGACTAAAGCTAATAAGTAAAAAGTGCTCAATACCTAAGTAGAGCAAATAATAAAGATACATCTAATGAGTCAGACGAACCCACTAAAAGTTTCGCTTAATGCTCTTGAGGGCTAAGATCTGACACTTAGCCCCGAAGAGCATTAAGCGAAAATTTTAGTAGGTTCGTCTGACTCATTAGATTTTCTTTATATATATATATATATATATATATATATATATATATATATATATAAAGTTATTATTCCTACTATTACATTTCTCTTCATTATTTACACTGTATCTCCCTTCTTATATTCGTCGACTTAGTTTTGTCAGCTACTCACTTAAGTTGAACAGTCTAAAGCCCCAAGCACCGACTCAAACTGTCACTTGTCTGTCGAATCTCTCAAACTTTCTTTATTGAAAGGTTTTTTCTTTTTTCTAATATTGGCTGACGAGTTACCCGCTCAATAGTTTCAAATATTCTATAGTCTAAGCACATTAGAAATCTTCTTTTCTCCCCGCCGACTACAATACCAGCTGGACATTTAATACATTATATTCTTATATATATATATATATTATTATATATTCTTTTCTTTAACTATCTGGCAACGCCCCCACCCAAACAACTATCAACTTTTCCTTTCTCTCTTATATATGTTTTTTTTTCTATATTTTATTATTCATTTATTTAGTTCTTGAGAACAAGTGCCTCTTAGATATTTACTAACACGTCCGTATGAGCAGGATGTGACACAAGGTCAATTTCTTAAACGAGGGAGATTTGAATTAACAGTATTTCTCTGAATGTTTGAGATGAAGCTTGAAGATTAGTATTATCTGCGTTATTCGGACTATTGTCCCCATCTTCATTGTTATTTATACAACGTTTCGGCCGATATGCCCTCCGGCCTTCTTCAGGTATTTCTTGTCGGACTCGGGAACTTTCTCGGACTCGGGAACCTTCTTTTCGAACTCGGGAACTTTCTTGTCGGAACTTTGAACCTAACCCTTTATTTATTTCACCGGGGTATCCTGCATTAACCATAGCTGGGGTAGGAGTTGTGTTAATTATTTTTCTAACTGCCTTTACTCAGGATTGAACTCGGTATACAGAGATAACTGTCACTTAGAACTGTCTTAACCTAACTACCTTATCCACTAGGCAATGTATCCAATTGGACAATTGAGTGTGAATTTCGGGAACTTATAAACCTAATGTCTTGATTTGGCTAGAATATCTACCTATTTATTTATTCATGATTTTACCTAGACTCATATGTTTTTTTTTGTTGTTTTTTTTTCTTCTCTTTTTCAATCTGATCTAGCCTTCTTAATTACGGGTTCCCATATTGTATTCATTTCTATGCTAGGTCTACTTAACAGCCAAGAAATACCTGAAGAAGGCGGGAGGGCATATCGGCCGAAACGTTGTACAAATAACAATGAAGTTGAATTAACAGGTTTAAATTTTTTTCTTGCTGACTTTCCTGTAGACAAAGCACACTAATGTGCTACTTTTAAAGCAATACCAATAGACGCCTTTTAATTATAGAGTACACCATAACAAATATATATATATATATATATATCTGATTCTACGTGCTAAGTTCTCGGTTTCGATCTCTATCGGAGGGAGATCGTAATAATAAGATGTAATAAAGTTGAAACAGCTCTACGCTGTTCACTATTAATCATATCTTGGAATGGGAACCACACAAGAAAGCAGATATATAGTCACTTTTCTCCTATCACACAAACCATGTAAGAAGGATGGTACATATGGGACACTGCTGAAGAAGCCAAAACGAACTCATGAGTGACGTTCTCCTGTTGAATGGAATTTTGAATAGAATCTTCGATGTATTTTGTTTTAGGTTTAAATTACGTTCTAAACTCGGAAGATGGTTCTGCCGAACCCTCTACGCTATTGAAGCATATCCTAGAAGCAGACCCACCAAGAAAGCAGACATATGTCACTTTCCCCCTATTACAAAAACAATCCAAGTAAGAGGATGTAGACATGTTGGACACTACCGAAGAAAAAAAAACGAACTCAATGACGTTCTCGTGTATAATGGATTTTGAATAGAATCTATGATGCCCTTTTTCTTTTTTTTTTTTTTTTTTTTTAATTACGTTCTAAACTGGGGAAATTATTCTGCCGGACCTGTAAAATATTGATCATTTCTTGGAAGCAGAATCGCTAAAGAAAGCAGATGTATTGTCACTTTGCTCTTAACACACAAACCACCCAAGTAAGGCAAATAGCACATGTTGTACACAGTTGAAGAAGCAAAAACGAACTCATAAGTGACGTGCTCTTGTTGAATGGAATTTTGAATAGAATCTATGATGTACTTTGTTTGGGGTTTAAATTACATTCTAAACTCGGAAGATGGTTCTGCCGAACCCTCTACGCTATTTAGCATATCTTGGAAGCCGACCCACCAAGAAAGCAGACATATTGTCACTTTACCCCTATTACAAAAACAATCCAAGTAAGAGGATGTAGACATGTTGGACACTGCCGAAGAATAAAAAACGATCTCATAAGTGACGTTCTCGTGTATAATGGGATTTTGAATAGAATTTATGATGCCCTTTTTTCTCTTTTTTTTTTTTTTAATTACGTTCTAACTGGGGAAATTATTCTGCCGGACCCTGTAAAATATTGATCATTTCTTGGAAGCAGAATCGCTAAAGAAAGCAGATGTATTGTCACTTGCCCTAACACACAAACCACCCAAGTAAGGCAAATAGCACATGTTGTACACAGTTGAAGAAGCAAAAACGAACTCATAAGTGACCTTCTCCTGTGGAATGGAATTTTCAATAGAATCTACGATGTACTTTGTTTTAGTTTAAATGTAAGGAATTATAAAGACAATGATATCAGGTAATGAACACAACTCAAGGCTTTACAGCAAAACAATGCGTTTATCAATCACAAGAACATGTAAGATACAAATTACAACACGTGAGTTGAGATACAAAGTATATGTAAGGTTTACAAAGTGTATTGTATAATGGTGTATAATGGTTTGCAAAATAATGCTTTTGCTAAACTTATCTGTCTTCTGTATTTGAAGTCTGTCTTTTACGAAATCTACGGCTCCCCCATGCTGTTCCAATGCTCCTCGTTCAGCCAACGCCTTTGCTGTATAAAAAACTACCTCGTTCATCGAAGAGCTTCCAGTGGAAAGAGGGTAATTTCAAGGTATCAGCCTCAAAATTGGCGGTTATCACTGAGCCTCGTAACGTGTGCTCTGATTGGTCGCTGACAAAGGCCCTTAGCCAATCGGAGAAGGTTTCTCATCAGTTTATGGCTAAGACCCTTGGCTCTGTTGCTATGGTCAAAGGGAGGTCACTGTAGTTGTTTTTCAATTATGATCTTCTTTATTTGCATAAGGTGAAAATAAGGTAATGTAAGGGCAGTCTTTCTTGTCTGAGGGTTTTGGTGAATCTCCTGTGTCAGGAGACGCCATTCTGGTCACATGACACAGGAACGCAAGGAGAGAACGCTCTTCTTCCGATGCACTGAACAAGCCTGGACGTGCTTGTCATCTCTCTCCAGCAGACACCTATGGTGCACACCAGACGCTACAGCCTCTACTTACAGTAAGTGATTACCACTTTGTCTATTAACACTATTGTGTATGTTTGGACACTTGTGACATTAAATAGCCTGGGGAACTTTGTTCCCCTAATATGTTATAAATAAATTATATAAACTAGCAAATATATGCACCCTCCGAGTGCAAGTATTTAAGTTTTAATATAATAAAATATCATATTAAATTAGAAAGGCTAATGAAACTCTATAAGAATGCAGATTAAAAGATTTGGAACAGAGGGGGTATGATTGAAAAATAGAACTTTGAAACTAACTCTTCCATCATTTTCCATTACTCCCGTCTTTCATTGGTAAATTTTCCTAATTTAACTCTTTAGTTAAAATAGTAAAGAATAAAATTTACAGTTATTTCTTCTTGTTAATGGATTTCTTTTAAGATTTATCCCCGAGATTTTTGTTCATATTCAATAATATAAAACCAAACAATTAGAAATCAATAATACTAAGCACAGATTTATTAAAATCAAATTTTTAATATCAATATGCAAATTAGCTTTCCAATTCACACTGTAAACCGCTATTTTGTTGTATATATAAATACAATTGCATGTTATTAGTATGTTGATATGGTCAACAGTCTTAATGATGTAAAACAATTTTATTAATAATTGAAGTTTAAAAAAAATAAAATCATGGAGAATGTGATGTAAATAACAAAGGAATTGTGACTTGTATAGTAATATAGTTTCGGTTACAGACATACAAACCCACAATCTCCATTATAATAAGATGTAACTAACACGTTTGTTGTTTTCCTAACTGGAGTATTCCGCATTGGGTACTTATCCTTTAAGTAGCCCAATGTTTTATAAGAACCAGGGTTAACACTCTGTGGATCTCTTATAGTAATATAATTTTCCACATAAATTACATTCTATATTAGAGAGATGATTCTGCCGGACCCTGTACGCCATTCTATCTCATCTTCCTTACGACTCATTTCATTTCTCTTTGAAATGTCAGGTGACCTTGTAAGAATAAATAAGGAATGCCTGCTCTCTTTGTAAGCATGAATAATAGATGCCTGCTGTCATCGTAAATATTAATATTTTGGCTAATCTATCAAATATAAAATAAAAAAGAAAGAAAGAAAATCAGTTGTTATTGTAAAAATTCTTTCTTCTCTCACATTCGATATAAATTCTCTTCAATNCAATTATAAATCGACGTGAGAGGAATGTTGCAAATCGGATACGTCTGCAGGTCTGTGAGAAAAATTATAAACATTTATTTGACTTGTTTCAGAACACAGTAACATCGAAGATATTATTCTTTTTTTTTATTGTAAACCGCAGAAGTACGAGAATTATAACGTCGACCGATATGTCGAATAACGTCGTGCTTCAAGACATCGTTAATTCACTATCTATCTATTAATCTTTCTCTCTCTCCTTCTTCTTCTATATATTATTATATATATATCAGTAAGGTCACGGAGTATTAGGAGGAGAGTCCGTTGTCTAATACTTCAAGTGAATTCTGCACAGAGTAATTGTGTGTTCTTAATAGTGGTTAAAACCATCGCCACTGTTAAGAGTACGGGGAGATGGGTCATTCCAAATAGTGCATATATACTAGCAATAATATTGCACCCTCCGTGCAAGTATTTAATTAAATTTTAAATAAAATATTATATTAAATTAGAAAGGCTAATGAAACTGATAAGAATGAGAAATAAAGATTTGGAACAGAGGGGGTATGACTGAAAAAACTAGAACAACTTTTGAAACTAATCTTTCCATCATTTTCCATTACTCCCGTCTTTCATTGGTAAATTTTCCTAATTAAACTCTTTAGTAAAATAGGAGTAAAGAATAAATTACAGTTATTTCTTCTTGTTAAGGTTTCTTTTAAGATTTTTGAGAATTTTTGTATCATTCAATAATAAAACAAACCAAACAATTAGAAATCAATAATACTAAGCAAATTTATTAAAATCAATTTTTTAAATCAATATGCAAATTAGCTTCCAATTCAACTGTAAACCCTATTTTGTTGTATATATAAATACAATTGCATGTTATTTAGTATGTTGATATGGTCAACAGCTTAAATATGTAAAACAATTTTATTAATAATTGAGTTTAAATTAAAAATAAAATCATGGAGAATTATGTAAATAAAACTAAGAATTGTGCTGTATAGTAATATAGTTTCGGTTACAACAACAAACCCACAATCTCCGATTGTAATAAGATGTGTA
>CM042156.1:102469385-102491885 GCA_023376005.1 Doryteuthis pealeii
GTTTTCTAGTCTTTGTTGTTTTTCTGTTTGTCCATCTGTCACTTCTACTATTGTTGGCTGCCATAAGTAATTTGTCTTTGCCCTTTCTTGTGTAATCTTCGAGTTGTTGGAATGTGGTTTCTACGCAGTCCTCTATGTTGGCAAGACCTCTTTCCCCATCCTTTCTTGACACAAATAATCTATCTCTATCGTCTCTAGGATGGAGAGCCTTGTGCATAGTCATTAACTTTCTCGTCCTTTGGTCAATCTGTCTGAGTTCTTCTTTTGTCCATTTTAAGAATGGTCTTGAGTATCTTATAATGGGGACAGCCCAGGTATTGATTCCTTTGATTAGATTTCTGCTGTTAAGTTTGGTTTCTAGAAGTTTTCTAGTTCTCCTGAGATATTATTTTTTAAACTTTTCCTTTCATTTTTGCTTGCATTACATTGTCCGCTTCTAAAATTCCTAAGTATTTGTAACTTCCATTTTCATCAAGTGATTTTATAGTGTCCTGATTTGGCAGTTGTATTCCATCCATTAATTTTCTTTCACCCCGTTTTATTACAAGCATAGCACATTTTTCAATTCCAAATTCCATCCCTATATCTTGGCTATATATTCTAATAGTTTGTACTAGGTCTCCAATTCTTTTTCATTTTTTGCAAACATTTATGTCATCCATGTACATTAGGTTGTTTATCTTTTCTTGTGAGTTAGTGAATTTGTATCCCCCTGTACATTTTTTAAGTATATGATTGAGTGGCATCATTGCTATAATAAATAGTAGTGGTGATAACGAGTCTCCTTGGAAGATATCTCTTTGGATTTTTACTTCTGCCAGGGATTTTTTCCAGCTTTTAATTGAACTCGCCAGTTTTCCATGGCTTTTTTCAATGAAGTTATGATGTTGTTGGAAATTTTGTACATTTTTAGACAATCTAAAATCCATGTATGTGGGACCATGTCATAGGCTTTTCTGTAATCGATCCAGGCCATTGCAATATTTTTCCGTCTATTTTTTTTTCTTTTTTAAGAATGTATTGGTCTATATACAGTAAATCGTGGGTTCCTCTTTTTCCCTTGCGGCATCCTTTCTGTTTTTCTGGAAGAGGTTTCCCCCAATTGAGTGAAAAGTATATTTCTTCTTTTATAACAGCAGTTAGAATTTTCCACATCATGGGTAGACAAGTTATTGGTCTATAATTGCTGGGGATGTTTCCTTTTTGTGGGTCTTTCTGGATTAGTGTAGTTATCCCTTTTGTCATCCATTCGGGTACTTTCTTTTCTTGTAGGCATCTGTTCAGTTGCTGGGACATTCTTTTGTGGATAGATGTAAATTTTTTGAACCAGAATCCATGTATGCCATCGTGGCCTGGTGTTTTCCAATTTGCTACTTTCTTGAGTACTGATTTAAGTGTAATTACATGAACACTTGCTACATGCCCTTCCTCAATTATCATCAGTTCATTCTTAATATCACTTATCCATTTTTACTGTTTATTATGTTCTTTCCTCATCCATATATCACTCCAAAACTTTTCTGCTTTTGTTGCATTTGGGTGTTCACTAATGTTCGTTTTTGATCCATTATTATTATTATTATTATTATTATTATTATTATTATTATTATTATTATTAATTACTAAGCACAGTGCGGTAAGGAAAATGTGATTTAGAAGATGTACTTTTTAACAGGTCAGGCTTTCAGGCTTTCTGTGAAAATCAGCTTTCACAAGTCTGTCCCTTACCTGGATTCGAACACCTACATATAGTAGCATTTTGATTTCATTTACGCGGTAAAATACCCCATGATTTATTCTTCTTTATTTAAATTGACTCCTTCAATTCTTTCTTATATTTTCATTTCCCCCCCTCTGTCTGTCTGTCTGTCTCTCTCTCTCTCTCTCTATCTGTCTATCTGTCTCTGTCTGTCTGTCTGTCTGTCTCTGTCTCTCTCTCTCTCTCTCTCTCTCTCTCTCTCTATCTATCTCTCTCTCTCTATCTATGTGTGTGTGTGTGTGTGTTTAATGTTCCCATTTTCCTTGCTAAGCCTACGGAATTCTAAGGAATTAAAATTCCATACCATCTTCGAATTCTTCGCCTGCTACCTATTTTGATATCTCGTACAGTTCGCTTAATACACCAACAATATAAATAGGGAAGTGGGTGGGGGATGATAGTTCGAATAATCTGCATTGAAATTCATGAGTTTTCTTTCAAATTCTATTATCTATCTTATTCTATTCTTTGTTTTTGTTTTTATAGCAGAACTTCAAACACCGACACCAAGGCACCAGTAGAGAATATGTTACTATTTTAGCCACTAAATAGGCCACACCCACGCCCTTCTATTTTTGTCTTTTATTTTCCCGCGTTTATATATTCATCTTTTCTTTTGTCGCCTCCTTCTCCGTCTTCTTTTCATATTCGTCTTTTTTCTTCTCCTATCTCTACTGTATTGTATGTATTTCTATTAGTAAATCGCTCCGTTAGATAAAGTTTCTATGGAACATCAATGCAATCTACAGTTTGTTTACGTCACGTGCTCTTTAATTGCCACGCCTACGTTGTACTTTCACTTTTACTTTCGTTTTCGTCTTCAGTTTTTGTTAAGCAAAAGACTTCCGCGCCTGTTGTTGGCGAAATAGATTCGTTTTATATTTCAAACGTCAAACTAGTATCTGGGTTGATTTATTTCTTATTTAAACTAGCAAATATTAAAGTAAGTGTAATATTCTTATATGCGTTATTTAATTTTGTTAATCTTTCAAATATATTTCATTACATTAAAACTTAGATACTTACTTGCCAGGAGGGTGCATATTCTTGCTAGTATATCTTATATCTTGAGACACTCTTTGTGTAATGGTTATAATCTTAAGAAAAGGGACATGGTGAATCAAGTTCAAATTCTGGATTAGGCTGATTGCATTGAAATGCACTAACATAAATTCAACTATTACCCCCCCCCTAGATATGGGTAAATAACAGGGTAGATTGAGCTCTGTAACCTGGGTATGGCAGTTGGTTTCAAAGAAAAACTCTGAATTCAAACCAGCACTTTGCCATTGGAGTTAGGTAAATACATAGCTCATAATATCTGTGAGTGCGTGGAAATGTGCACCGTTCGGGTGCAAGTATTTAATTTTTGTGTAATAAAATATTTTATCAAATTAGAAAGGCTAATGAAACTAAGCGGAGTATAATAAAAAAAAAAACAATTGAAACGTACTCTGCTAAATTTCCCTAATTTAACTATTTACCGCCCTGTCGGCTGGCGCGTTAGAATGCACCGACTGCACATCTGCGGAGGGGTAAGACTCCCCCAATGTGGCCACCTGTTGGCCGTGGGTGGCGACCCGTGATGTTTAAGGATAAAGCCCAACTGGATGAGCAGTTCATGACATGCAATACTCCACTTTGGCCCTATCTTGGGCTAGACGGGCGGTCGGAGAGGCCCCTCCGATCAATCAGCTAGTCACGTCAAGCCCTAGCACCTATATGATTTTCCCAACCCTATTGCCCTTATGGCAAGCCCCAACCCCTTTTTATCATATGGGTGCTAGAAGGCGGTGGCTGCGGGTCTACATGTCCTGGGAATGACGTTAAACTCTATCTGATGGTGAGGTTCCAGTTTTGGAGGTTTGGGGAATGTGGAGCACCCCTTCATCACCATTGCTCCCTGGTCCACTCTGACCCGGAGTGGTAGTACCTGTTAGGGTCCCATCTATGGGTTAAATAGAAAAATGTATTTATAAAAAGATTGTATTATCCATTAAGAATTGATTTATTTCAAAACTTTATCGGCATTAAATGACCCACTGAGGTTGATATGCCGTAAAACAAAACAAAACCAAATAATAACAACAACAACAACAACAACAACAACAACAACAATAATAATAATAATAATAATAATAATAAGAAGAAGAAGAAGAAGTAGACTATGCACCAATGCTATATCTTCATTTTTGGAGGACCCTACATCTTCATATTTGACTTTAAATTTAAATTGCTTTACATACTGTCCATATGCTTATGTCTTCCTCTCCCACCCCTACCCTGTTCTGACTTTTTATATATAAATAGATAGCCAAAAACCCTTCCTTACATAGCAGCACTAGCTTAGATATACAGGACACATGGACTTATACTAAGTCATATCTTCAATTTCAATAGTTAATCTGATGCGTACTTTTCCTCATTTTATTTACATTCATATCTTGAAACCAACAACATTTCTCACTATTCTTCAACTGCTCAGCTATTTATATCAGTTTACCAAATATGCACGTTAGGTCTTTATCTTTTTCTTCCTACCAAATCAAAGCATCGTTTGTTTTCTTCAGATACAATGAAAATAGACATATTGTTGATTTCCCGTTTTACAACCCTCACCCCACCCCAGTATCATTGGTTCTACCCACCACGCCCAAATACATGAAACTGGCTCTCCCAGTCTGCCTGCCGTTGTCAATTTGTTCCGATATCTTTCTATTTCTATAAAAACGTACCATTATCAACACGGCTGTTGCAGATATAAGTAGCGCGATAACGGCATTAATTCTGTCTGTGAGGCTGATACACATCGTTTTTACTATTATACATTGACTACAGGGAGGTTTTTTCTCTCTTTGTTTTTATTCTGCTATTTCAGATGCAGATACTCTTCGCTCTCTTGATTTTCACCGAAGGCTTTCCGTTCCAAATCATCATCATCATCATCATCACCATCATCATTATTGCACATAAATATTGAACGTAGAGTAATGGTTATCGAGCTAGGCGATTGGAATTGTTAATGAGTTCGATTCTCACTGGGTGCTTTCGATATTATGGCAACCCCCTCTCCAACTTTTTTTATCGTATATGTGCTAGAAGACGGTGACTGAGGGTCTTAGAGTCCTGGGTATGATATTAAATTGCATCTACTTAATTAGTTCCAATTCTAGAGCTCTGGGAAGTATGGAGTACCCCTTCATTGCCATTACTTCCAGGTCCACTCTGGCCCGGATTGTTAATACTTTATAGGGTCCCATCTATGGGTGAAATAGCTCAAACAATGAGTTTGAAGAAAGCTTTTTAAATTGAGTAAAAAAGAATTGAATGCCCAACAGGTGCTCTAACTGTTGCTAAACTGACCAGTTAATTATATTTTATTTTCATATAGCAATTTTTTGTTAATAAAATTAACTACAACCACAGTATCCAATTTAGCGTAGTTTAGTGAGTTTTATTAATTTCATTTTGTGCTAGTTTCTGCGGTCAAAGAGTCCCTAACCAGAAAGTTGTAAGGGAAACTCACATACGAACTCTTTTAGTTTACGCCACTGGTCAGGGCAGACGACACGGTAAGCGTTCCCACATTTCCCTTCTAGTTTTCTATTTATTTGAAATTTATTTGCTGTTATCCTTTTATTGAATGTTATTAGTTTTCCTTGTACAGTTTCACGGTGTTTATTAAATAAACTTAATGACATCAGTAAAGAAGTGTCATGCGTCCCTTTTTACGAAACCCAGTGGCAGTAAAGGCTGAAATAAAACTAAACGACTTCGGCATAAAATAACCCAAGGCTTGACATGCCATAAAATCCAACCAATCAACCACCCGCAAGACAGCAGTTTCAAAATTTAAAAAAATTATTCAAATCTTTCCGTGGTTTCTCTGTATCCTATTCCCAATATTTTCCCATCTTAGTTCCGTAATTCAATATTAATCTATCCCCACCCCCAAATAATCAACTGCACCCTTTCTTGTCTTTATTTCTGTTTTCATTAAAGGACTGCCACCCTCTTACTTCGTACTATTGTGAAAAAATAATAAAGTCCATTGAAAAATAAAACAAATCTGAAATTGCTCTTTGATAGATTTTTAACAATTCGGGTACACGGCTTTGTTTCTGATTCTTCATCTTAACTTCTAATCTATTTATTTATTTTTTCGATTAATATTGTTTTGTGACGATGTCTCCTTCACTATCGTCAAAGGAAAAGTTCAGTATACATTTTTTGTTTCTTTCTTAAAGCATTTTCGATGAAAAGTAAACCTGACTTTTTTTTAAATGCCCTGAGATATGCCATGAAGGAAAATTGCTCAGCATATCGACCGGAAGCTCTGAAAAATATTACGGGACTGTGATACAGGGTACAAACTGGTTTAGGTTGGTTGGTTGGTTGTTGGTTTTAAAGCATGTCAACGCTTGTTGGGTTATTTTATGCCGAAGAGGTCTTGCTTTTTTTTTGGGGGGGGGTCATTCTTGACGAGTACTCAATTGCTTTTATTTAAACTCAACTTTTAAAAGTAGGCAAAGAATTAAGTATTGAAGTGGCTGAACTTCACTGATCTAGTGGGAACCGGTGCTGTCAACGTGACTTGGCCGTAATGTTTCTGTTTGGTTAAGCAATAATAAATTTGTTATGTTTTAATAATTATCGCTTGAATTTCTTTCTAAATTGAACTTAATGATCCTATCGTATGAATATTATGAGTTATAAATCAAATTTAAAAAAAAATAAATTAAGTATTTCTACAAATTTAAGTCACGCATCGCAGCTGATTATTTTACAATGTTTGCTGCCAATTAAAAAAAATCACCGCAAAGAAATTGTTTTTTTTGTTTGTTTTTTGTTGTTGTTTTAATATATATTTTTTATACTAGCAAATATAAACACCCTACGTGTGCAACTATTTAATTGGTTGGTTTGTTTTGTTTTACGGCATATCAACCTCGGTGGGTTATTTAATGCCGACAAAGTTGTGAAATAAATTCATTCTTCATGCATAATACAATTTTGTTTATAAACTCATGTTTTTTTCTGTTGAACCCATAGATGGGACCCTAACAGGTACTACCACTCCGGGTCAGAGTGGACCAGGGAGCAATGGTGATGAATGGGTGCTCCATTCCCCAAACTCCTAAAACTGCCAACAGGTGGCCCCATTTGGGCTAATCTTACCCCTCTGCAGAGGCACAGTCGGTGCATTCTAACGCCCCAGCCGACAGGGCGAAATGTACATTGAGCATTTGTACTATCTAATCTACTAAACCTCATGGTATAAGGGTTGGTTGGATTTCACAGCATGTCACCACTTGGTTTGGTTTGTTTTGTTTTATGGCACATCAACTTCAATGGGTCATCTAATGCCGATAAACTTTTGAAATAAATTCGTTCTTAATGGATACTCAATTTTATTTATAAACACATTTTTCTATTTAACCCAGAGATGGGACCCTACAGGTACTACCACTCCGGGTCAGAGTGGACCAGGTAGCAATGGTGATGAAGGGGCGCTCCACATTCCCCAAAACCTCCAGAACCTCACCATCAAATAGAGTTTAACGTCATTCCCAGGACATGTAGACCCTCAGACACCGCCTTCTAGCACCCATATGATAAGAAAGCAACTATTTAAGTTTTAAAATAATAAAATGTTATATTTAATTAGAAAGGCTAACGAAACTAAATAAGAATGCAGATAAAAAAAGATTTGAAAAACAGGGGGTATAATCGAAAAATAGAACAACTGAAGCTTACTCATCAATCACTTCCGTCTTTCATTGCTAAATTTTCCTAATTTAACTATTTAGTTAAAATAGGCAGTAAAGAATAAAATAACAGATATTTTCTCTTGTTCAAAGATTTCTATTAAGATTAATTGATGAAAACTTCGCACATATTCAATAAAATAGAATAAACAATTAGAAATCAATAATAATCAATAATACTAAGCACATATTTATTAAAATCAAATTGTTAACATCAATATGCAAGTTAACTTTCCTGTTCACATTGTAAACCGCTATTTTGTTGTATATATAAACACAATTGCATGTTATTAATATGTAGATATGACCAACAGTATTAATAATGTGAAATAATTTTATTAATAACTGAGGTTTTAATAAAGATGAAATCCCAGAGAATGTGATGTAAATAAAAAAAAACGGGAATGGTGACTTGAGTAGTGATATAGTTTCGGTTACAGACAGACAAATACACAATCTCCATTATAATAAATATTAACATTTAATTGTCTGACCGTTATCATTTTTTAACATCCACCGGTTAAAATTACACCATTCGAATCGTCCAAGGCGGAATGCAAAAATGTAAATCCTGATCATCTGGTGTTGCTTATCCGACAAGTTATTGAGTGTCGTCACCTCAACTAAATAATGATCCATTCCGTTTTGAATATTCAGAAAGAAATGGAAGAAAAAGGACATGCTACATAGAAAAATATGATAAGAAAGAATGAGAGTAGATAGATATATAGATAGATTGATAGTGTGGGGATGGCGCGCTGAAGTGATAATGCTAATCTGTTTCAAGATAACATAATGAAAAGATTAAAAGAAGGAAAGGAAGAAAAAAAGGAGTGAGAGACAGTTGAATAAAGCTTATTATACTTTATACATAGTGAACTATTTGGCAATAGCTCTTATGTAAACATATCAGACGTTGTAATAATTAGATTATCATACTGTGATAAATCCACAGGTTCTGCTAGTAAAAGTAATTCCAGAAGAAGTGATTTAGTAATTAAATCTTTATAGATTGTTTTGTTTTTTTTTATTGAATATATCTTGTGAAAGATTTAACCGAATTTCTAAAGAAATATTTTAATTCAAGTGAGCGACACGTAATAGATTTATAGTTTCAAACCTCTTCTCCTAGACCGGTTACCAAACGAAGATTAATGAGCCGGAGGTAGAATCTCTGGATACATAAATTTCGCAAGTGTATTAGAACTATGCAAAATGGAACCTGCCTCGTCTAGGATTTGAACTCATGTCGCCGTGTCCATTTCTTACGATTATAACCATTACAATTTGGCTCATGACCGCCTTCGGTGGCGGCAGGCTCTCTTCTTCTTCTTCTTCTTCTTCTTCTTCTTCTTCTTCTTCTTCTTCTTCTATTGTTCATTTATTTTTTTATTTTTTTTTCTTCTTCTTCTTCTTCTTCTTCTTCTTCTTCTTCTTCTTCTTCTTCTTCTTCTCTTCTTCTTCTTCTTCTTCTTCTTCTTCTTCTTCTTCTTCTTCTTCTTTCTTTCTTTCTTTCTTTCTTTCTTTCTTTAACTCATTCTCATTCAGTTTTCTTTAATTAGTCCAATAAATATCTTCACCAAATTTGGTTGATATATATATTTACCAACCCTTCCGCACAGGCAGGATGTAACACAAGGTCATTTGTTAAGCAGAGTTTAACGGATTTGAATTCACAGTTATCCTTCTCCTATACTGGTTGCCTAACAAAGGATAAAAGCCCAGTCTGCCCTACTATTCACCCATAGCTAAAGAAGGGAATAGTTGGATTCATACCTATTCCAAGTAATTAGCGCTATGTGAAATGCAAACTGCCTCGTCCAGGATTTGATCTCGTGACGCCATGTCCATTTCCTACGATGGTATCCATTACACCATGCATCTCCATGTGGTTGATATATATATATATATACGCAACCCTCCACAGAAGAAGGATATGACACAAGGTCATTTTTTAAGGGGAGTTTACCAGATTTGAATTTTGAGTTTCCTTCTCCTATACCGGTTGTCATGCCAAGGTTGAAAAAAAACATCATCATCATCATCATCATCATCTTCATCATCATCATCATTCATCATCATCATCATCTTCAGCACGGATGTCCATGTCAATCTCTCGCCAACCTTCTTTATCATTCATTGTCCCCGGGAGGTCCTCTCCGCAACATTCAGTATCCACACAGAAGGTCCTTGAAGGGCGGCACACATTAGAATGTCCATGCACTGGTTTCCACATGAGAACGTCGCTTATGAGTTGTCCTTGCTTCTACAGAAGTATCCAGCATGTCTTGTTCGTCTCACTCGGATGGTTGCGAGATAGGGGACAAGTTGCCTTACAGCTGCTCCCCCGTGGAGGTGTTGTTTCCACGACTTGTTCAAGATCACACTTGTGCATCTCCCATCTAGCTTATACTCCAGGCGCCTCGTTAGGATTCAAGAGGTGCAGCCATACAGCAGCACTGACACAACCACCGTCATTGGTTAATATACATCAAACAATTTGGTCACCAATAAACGACAAAACGATTTCCCAATTATTAACAGAGATATTTTTTATCTGTTTAATTTTCAAATCTGAATTCATAAATTCATGTTTTTTCTTTTAATGAGACTCATCGACCCGGCTTTGAGCAGTGTACTTATTAGTCACCAGCGTACTGTATTACTTGGTAGCTAGTGCTTGTTTCGCTCAGACAGACATGTGAATTAATGGCCTGTCACTTTTTCTTAAAGACTTGTCAATCAGGTGTCTCTTGTAATAATATGCCATTCCTCTGCGAAAGAAAAAAAAAAGAACTAACTAAAAGAACTAGAATAAAAAAAACGCACACACACACACACACACACACACACACATATATATATATATATATATATATATATTATATATATATGTTTTTACAACGAATTCCCTGCACTTAGAATTTTTAACACTTCTCAGCGTAAGTAACACATTCGTTTATTTTATTACCCATATGTCAAATTGAAAAACTCTTTCTTTCCACTACTAAGATTAAACACACGTGGTTGTGTCTTTGACAGTGTGTGTAAGCCCATGTTCAAGTAGGTATAGAACTATATTTATTTTGACATCTAAGAGAGAGAGAAAAGAGAAAGAGGGAGGAGGGAGGAGGGGGCGTGTGTGTGTGAGAGAGAGAGAGAGTGTGTGTGTGTGTATGAGTGTGTATGTGTGTGTGTGTGATAGTATGGGTGGTGGTCTCTGTGTGTAGGTGTGTGTTCCATTGTGATTTGGTATTTCGAAGATTTAGGATGTGTTGGTGGTTGAAATAGTTGCCTATTTCCGTACTGATGGAATTAGCATTAGATCACGTTCGAACCCAGGTAAAAAAAAGACAAGATATCAGGGGGGGGCTGTATTTTTTTTAATTATTTGTTTATTTTATTGTATAGTCGTCGGGGCGGCCTAAAGTCGGTATCAGCCAGTCAGCGTGGGAGTCTATCCCCTTTTCAATAGCGCTAGACCAAGGAGATTGTTTTTTTAGCATCTGTGGTGGAGCGTCACACCTACCATCAGCTCCTTACTTTACCGCACCGATCCCTGTGCTAGTCATACGCTGAGTTGGCGAGGACCGGTATCGAACTAGGAACCTTGTGGTTTCTAGCCGAATATGGATACTATGCTAATAGGTTTTTGTTTTCATTTAATGGCATATAAACATTCGTGGGTTATTTAATGTCAAAGCCCTCCTTGGTATAAGAACAGTAGTAGTAATATTTAACCAAGAAAGATTTTCCCACGCAATACAACTACAAGAAATACAAAATTAAGAATGAACATTCACGAAATAAACTACTCAACTAAAAAATATTCCAACACCTTCCACTCAAATGCTTATAGATAAAAAATTGGGGATGTCACTCCCCTACGCCGAGGAATGAGATGGAAAGCAATGAAAGGAAACAACGACCAACAAAAACGGTAGTCACGTACACATATATCTGTAGGGGATTATCTTCCTTTTGCCGGAAGAGTTATCTTCTCGCTGCGTTGCTGTTTGTTCCCACTAGGGGGACCTCTGGTATTTAAGCGCGTTGATTCAGACGCTGCTTCTCTTTCAGCTGGATCTTCTCAAGAAATGATGTGGGCTAGAATCTATCTACTCCCTTCTCGGTGGGGCTTTTGCCTCCTCCCTTACATTACTGTAAGTCCTTTATAACAGCATGGACTATCCTTAGGTACATTTGGGTATCTTGTTTATACCTAAATATTGTATATGTATTTACATGTTCTATTCTCCTGTACATTATGTATCTTATCGTTTCCATGGGCTGTTTATATATATATTAAATGATTTGTCTCACAACGTGTCGGAGCTGTTATTCAATTTCATCCTTGAATCTTACATATCTATTAATAATGGAGATTCGCTTCCGGTTTTTGTCTGTAACAAAAATTACGTCACTGCTTACGTCACATTACCCAAAATCGTCATAACATAGAATAAATACACTCAAAATTTCAACATGCAACATTAGACAGTCCTCATTGTTTTTTTTAAACAAGTTTTGATAAATATATGACTGGTATTATATCTATATATAATTTGTTTTATTTTAAATACATATTTAAAGTTTACATTGCAAATTGTTTTATTTTTATCATTTAATGAATTTGAGATTTTACTTACTTAGGGTACAAACTCGATGACATTGAATTGTTTTACTCACACCGCTCAGGCAATATGTTTCAAAAATCTATTTTTACATCGCCCGGGGGTCGTTTTTTATTTTGTATTTAGTATATATATATGAAGGGACATTCCAAGTATTTCTTAACAGGCGCTTTGTCATGATGAAGGGTAGCAAGTATGTTGCCTGGAAACCAATGGTAACAATTGCACCTTAAATGTATTGTACAATATAATAAATAAATTTAATATATATATATATATATTATATATATATTATAATATATATATATATAATAAATCCTCTCCCCTGCCTCTTCCACTAACTGACCCAGTAACCTTAGGTCACTCAACCTCTCTCCTCCTTATCTTTTGCTGACATCAAACACACTAGAACTTTACCCCTTCCTTAACCCACCCCTGTGCCCATCCACCCCCATCCTCTCTCCACTTCCTGTATACTACCCTCACTTCATTCATGTCTACTCCTACCTCCCTCCCTTCACTTCCGCTACTAACTCACCCCCTCACCAATTTCACTTATACTCGGACGAAATTTTGCTTTCAATAAAAATCATTCGACTGAGGAGGTCCGTATGAATTCGGACGAAACGTTTCAAACTCTCAGATTTGTTTTGAGTTTTCATTTCTTGTTCACCATCCTTCTACCTACCTCATATATATATATATATATATATATATTATATAAATATATATATATATATATATATATATTATTATATTATATAATTTAATCCAAAAGTCCAGAGAAGAAATCTTCTTACGACATAGGTTTTTTTTAAAGACAACTTGTTCGCAGTTTGAGAGCTCAATGTGTGCTCTTATTTTTAGAGTCACAGAGCAAATTTATAATTAAGAAATAACAAAAGACTTAGAGATCTTGCATTTTGTCTAAGTTCCCTGAAATAGTCTATAATGCAAGATCTCTAAGTCTTTTGTTATTTATTTAATTATATATATTATATATATATATATATAATATATATATATATATATATAGATAGAGAGAGAGAGAGAGATGAGAGAGAGAGAGAGAGGGAGAGAGAGGGAGAGAGAGAGAGACAAGCAAAATTGGCAATATACTATGTGAGTAGGCTCTGCTTGTTTTGTTTTTTTTTTTGAGGGTGTTATTAATGCATGTCAACTTGGGTTATTAATGCCAAAGCTATCCTTGAAGAAGAACAGTAGTGGTAATATCAAAACCCATTGATGAGATTCCTTTCTTCTCAAGGGTATTAGTCCGAAATAAACGTAATAGCTTGACTGGAGTTCGAACTTGCTCACTACCATGTTGCAATTCAGCACGTTAACCACTACTGAATCAATGGATAACAACTGAGTGGTCGACTCTGACAACACAATTCGAATCCTGTCAAGCTTACATTCATTTAGTTGTTTTGCAATTGAATAAAATTGCACCTCATTCTTAATTGGCTAAATCACAATCCAGGTACGTAAAGCAAAGACAGAAAGAGATTAGTGATTGTGAAGTTTTCTTCCTGAGAGATTTTGCTGAGAACTACAAATTTTGGTTTTGTTTTGTTTTTGTTTTACGGCATATCAACCTCAGTGGGTCATTAATGCCGATAAAGTTTTGAAATAAATCAATTCTTAATGGATTATACAATTTTTTATAAATACATTTTTCTATTTAATCCATAGATGAGACTAACCGGTACTACCACTTCGGGCCAGAATGGACCAGGGAGCAATGGTGATGAAGGGGTGGCTCAACATTCCCCAACCTCCAGGACTGGAACCTCACATTCAATAGGGTTTAACGTCATTCTCAGGACATATATATCCTCAGTCAGCCGCCTTCTTAGCACCCATATGATAAAAAGGTTGGGCTTGCCATAAGGCAATAGGTGGGAAAATCATATAGGTGCTAGGGCTTGACGTGCCCAGCCGATTGCTCGGAGGGAGCCTTTCCGACCGCCCCGTCTAGCCCAAGATAGGGCCAAAGTGGTGTATTGCAAGTCATGAACTGCTCATCCACCCGGGTTCTATCCTTAAACATCACGGGTCGCCACCCACGGCAACAGGTGGCCTCATTGGTGGGAGTCTTACTCCTCTGCAGAGGTGCAGTTGGTGCATTCTAACAGGCGACAGGGCGGAACTACAAATTTGTAGTTCACGATGAGATCTAGAGTTTTCATTGGAGTACCTCACAATGTACTTTACATCCATGGGACTGGAAAAATCAATGTTTCTTCATTATATCGAGTGACAACTCACATGATGTAGCATTTGTTTATACACTGCAGGGACTTCCCCCGGAAAGAGTGAAATTATCTGTAGGCTGCTGGTTCAATCCTGACTATGAGCAGAAATAACAGAATACTTAACATAGTTTAACACTTGTACCCAGTCATTGTTAACAGATAGAAAAAAATCTACCAAATTGATTAAATATATATATAGCATCGATCGGAAGGAATGGCGTAAGACATGTTTCGCTAAACTAAAGAGCTTTGAACAAAATAGAGTGAAGCATAGAGATTGGCTCTGTCTAACTTTAAAACAATGCCTTGGAGCATTTCGTTTGTCAGTGTCGCTTCATGGCTCACAGCAGGACTGGGCTGCTGTCACACTCGAGGAAACATAAAATTTCTTCTTGACAGCATGCACAACATGGGAAGGAATCAAATCACTGACTGCTGACCCTCATCTATCGTTCACAATAGGAGAGTCCACCATATATATATATTATAATATATATATATATATATATATATGTGTGGTGTGTGTGTGTGTGTTGTGGTGTGTGTGTATTCTATTTAAAAGGAAGTGATTTGGTTCAAAGTTCCATGGAGGCTCTTGATTATGACTAAAATATCAACAACAATGGAGACTGAGACGTGGTTATTCGGGATATCGTTTGTTTGCTTGTTTAGAATATATATTTACCAACCCCTTCACCACGAGCAGGATGCGACACAAGGTCAATTCTTCAGTGGGGTTTTTTAACAGGTTTGAATTCAGAGTTTTCTTTCTCCTTAGACTGGCTACCTAGCCATGGATAAAGAGCCCAGTCCACCAGTGCCGATAATCGCGTCTGCACCCTTCGAAATCGGGTCGCATCTCTAACTAAAACTAAAACTTATTCTCACGTGTCTGTACTGAAGGTGAAGTTGGGATCATCGTCACGTCCCTTATAATCCCAACGGGTATGGAAAATTACCCACCTTCCGCTTTTAATTCTAACGAACTTTATCTAAAATTCTAACTACGAGTACGCTCACAATTTATGACTGCTCATAAATTGTAAGTCACGCTTTGATGATGATGATGATATGATGATGATGATTGTGGTGGTGGTAATTATGGTGGAATGACACATTGTAGATAGATTAGAATAGATAGATAGAATCCAAACAGACTGCGATTTCGAACAGAGCCAACTGAAATATATATATTATATATATATATATAATATATATATATATATATAGATATTCATGTGTTATATTTTAGGTGGTCTCCGTATACTTCTCCACGGTATATATATTTTTAAAAGGTTTTTTTTTAAAAATTGGGCGTTATTACGAAGCATTAAAAATATATAAATGAATGAACTCGATATTATGGAGTATTGGATTCACTTATTTTTTTATTATTATTTTTTGTCATAAATTTTCAGGTTCGTTAGATACCCTTTGTCAATGACTGTTGTTCCTGTTTAACGGCCTTTTTTTTTCTCTGTTTTATCGACAGCGGCAGCATCTGTGAAATATTTATAATAACGGAGAATTCCGATGTCTGCGTTCAATCCCTTCACGTGTGCTTGTAATTTTTAAAATATATAATAGATAGATATAGATAGAGTGATATACCAGGATTGATAGATGATAGATGAGTGGGAGAGCATTCTCGGTAAACAAGTAATGCGTGTGCGGACCTGGGATGCTGTCTACGGACTTGCCAGGAGCGATGGCCGATAAAGATGATGGCGATAGAGATTCACGGAATGTTTGTTTTCAGTATGCCAGAAATGATCGAGCGATATGCCCAGAAGACATACGTAGATAGATAAGAAAAGGCGATGCAGATAGGGGCGGATGGCGACAGACTTTCAAGGGAAATGTTTTCAACATGCTTTGATGATGGGGTGGTGCTACCTGTTGATGATATGATGATGATGACACATCGTAGACAGATAGATATATAGATTAAAACAGACAACGTTATAGCCTGAACAGACTGAATAGAGTGATAGGATACAGAACCACACACACACACACACAACACACACAACACACAGCACACATAATATATAATATATATATATTATATTCACGCTACACAACACACACACACACACATATATATATATATATATATATATATTTCATAATATATATTTCATATATATATATATATATTATATATATATATATATATTATATATTTCATATCATATATTTCATATATATATATATAATATATATATATATTTCATATATATATATTTCATATTATATATATATATATATATATATTATACTAGTATAATTACATATATAATATATTTCATATATATATAATATATTATATATATATATTTCATATATATATATCATATATATATATATATATATATATTATACTATATATTATATATATATATATAGTATATATATATTTAATATATTTCATACTGTCGGATTCATTTCCATTCACTTTTCATACTGTCTTTTGAAAAAACAAAATACCTGGATTTCTACATCTTTCCGGAGACTAACGTGGTCTGCAGTGGCTGGATCATGAACTTTTTGATACTTTTTTTTAAATACATTTTTTAATTATATTACATCAAACTCTTTTGAGTTTTCTTTGTTGATATATATGCTTTTGATTTAAAAAAAAAATTATTTTATTTTTAAAACAGAATATGCATTTTCAAAATTAAAAAAAAAAAAAAAATTCTGCTCCGAACTTGAACGTTCGTTTGTACCATCACTTTTGTTTGTAACGGTTTACTCACACCGTCTTTCTATCACAAACATTTCACTCTTGATGAAGACCGCTTATATTAAAAGGTCGAAACAGATTTCTGTCAGCGAATTATAACAATCATTTGTTTGTTTTTTTCTTAAAAATATTTATTTCATACTGTCGGATTCACTTCCATTCACTTTTCATATATATATTTATATATATATATATATATATAATATATATAGTAGTTATTACTAAGCTTCGCTTACATGGGGGCACAAGGCTGAATGTAACGGGGCGCCCAGTGAGGTCCAAACTCACCAGTCATGATTTGCAGTAACTTGCTAACTATTACACACGAAAAGTGCCCAGGGCCGGTTTAGCTCAGTCGGTAGAAGTGTTCGGCTAGGAATCACAAGGTTCTTGGTTCGATACCGGCCCTTGCCAACTCAACGAAGGAGTAGCACAGGGATCTGTGCAGTAAAGTGAGAGTTGATGGTAGGTGTGGCGCTCCACCTCATATGCTAAAATAATTTACTTGGTCTAGCGCTATTGAAAAGGGGATAGACTCCCTCTCTGTTCTGGTCGATACCGATATTAGGTCGCCCCGATGACTTTACTTACTTTATTATAAGAGGAATATAAATATATATATATAATATATATATAATATATATATTATAATAAATATTAAAATCAGTCACGCACCCTTGTACGGTTTTCAACGATTGTGGATGTTCAAATCCTGCTACCATTAATGCTTGCTGAATGTGATGAAACTGTTGATTGATATATAGTGATTAGTAATGACATAGATATAGATAGAAAGACTAGTTGACAGACAGCACAGACGAAGACAGAGTAACAGAATTTAACAGAAGTATAGACCGGAACAGACTGAAATGGATCAGAGTTATACACAGAATGACAGAGATAGATAGTGATGTAGATAGGATCAGGTGGATTGGTTGTTGTTTGTTATTACAGGCATATCAACTCTTTTGGGTCATTATTTGCCGAATCAAATCATTTCGCCATAAACAAAGAACTTCCTATACACTGCTTTTGCTTAATGTGGAAGCGCAATAGTATTAACAGGCTCATCGNGACCATACCCAGCGGATTTAAACAGGTTTTTGAATTTCAGTAGTTTTTCCTTCTCCTAGACAGAGGTTACTAACCAAAGAGTTAAAGAGCCGCAGTCGCTAACTAGTGTTGTATTATCTTCCCTTTGGGCCTGGAAGAGTTATCTTCCCACTGGGTTTACGTCCCGGCCACCAGGAATTCTGGTATATAAGCGCGAGATTCAAACGCTTCTTCCTCTTTCCTCGCTTCTTCTCAGCGAACTCACATGGGCTAGACTACTGTCTACCCCTTTCTCGGTGGGGCTTCGGCCCCCACCCCTCGTCACTGTAAGTGATTTATACAGCATGGACTATCCTTAGTCTCATGTCTATAACTTTTATATTATATGTACATTTAGGTATCTATTTGTATCTTGTATTACCATTCATGAATGTGTACTTTTATATTATCTTATCCGTATTCTGTATTTTATGTATCTTGTTATATTCTTGTGCTGTTATCTATATAAAATGTTTTGTCTCACAAACGTGTCGGAGTTTGTTATGCTTCAACTAGTTGTGACTTTGTTATAACTTTGAGCCTTACACTACTATTTACTCATAGCTGGAGGGAGAGTAGTTGGATTAATACCTTTTCCAAGGGTATTAGCTATATGTGAACTGTAGCTTCGTACAGGAATTGAACTCGGGTCGACGAGTCCATTTCCTACGACTCTAAACATCACAACACCAACCTTTTTATGCCGAAGACGTTATATTTTATTCATTCTTGATGCGTATTCAAATTTTCATTAAAACCCGGTGTTTTTTAACACATTTTTTTAATCAATTTTTTTCCTGATGACGATGAAGGGGTACTCCACATTCCCCAGAGCTCCAATCTTGGAACTTTCTCAATAGAGTTTAACGCCATACCCAGAACACTAAAACCCTCAGGCACTGCTTTCTTGTACATATATTATAAAAAAGGGTTGAAGGCTTGCCATAAGTGCAATAGGGTCGGGAAAATCATATAGATATTATTTAGGGACTGGCAAAATGAGCCTAAAATGCGTTGTTGACAAAATGACTTTAGCCCCCCTACAGAAAATAATTTACCAAAATTCAGAGAATTATCAGATTTTAATGAAATTTTCAGTGTTTATTTATCAATGAATGATCTTTAGATGCATTATTTATTTTATTTCAAAACTTTCTCATTTTTTTCAGGTCACTTAATTTTGACCCTCCTTATGTTGGGGGCGTAAAATGTTTTTCAAGTTGGTCATATATTGTACTAATTACAGTATAAATAAAGAGATAAAAGACCGAACTTATGAATAGAAACAAAAAAAAATTTTGACGGTTCCGCTTCTATAAGAAAATAAGTACTGAAAATCGAAAAATAAAATGTAAAAAAATAATAAATAATTTATTTTTTAGAGATTTCTTTTTTACTCATTTCGTGGCTATTATTTTATAAAAGAAAAAATTATACATCGATGTTTTTTCTGCATAAAAAAAGGGGAGGAGGTACATTTTCAATCGAGTTTTTCTTCAAAATGTATACTTTTTTAAAAAAAAAAAAAAAGGTTTGCATTAAAGTAGATATTTATTTTTAGAATCTAAAAATATAACATTTTAAACTTAAAATCTGAAAATTTTTATTTTAAATGAATTTTATATATTAATTTTTCATAGCAAAAATACTAAGTCAAAGTTTTGAAATAAAATAACTGATGCATTACAAAATTCATTAATTGTTAAATCAATACTGAAAATTTCATTAAAATCGGATAATTACCTGATTTTTGGTAAAAAAAATTTTCCATCCCAAATGTTACGTTAAAATTGTAAACAAGCGCCTAAAACCATTGAAAAAACAGCCAAAATGGCGGATCGCGTCGAAATTGACCAAAACAAATAGTTTTAAATCTTTAAAAAATAACTGCATATGTAATTATATTTTTCTGTTTTTGATGATGGTTATTATGTTACTACTTATCGATTTAGACAAAGTTTAACCTTAAATATCTCCAATACTGTAATCAAATTTGGGGTCAGCCTAATGGCGGTACTTTGATTAATCGTATAACTGTTCTTCAAAACTTTGCTGTGAGACTTATGTCATTTGTGCCTCCTAGGACATCATCTAACAACCTGTATGCAAATTTGGAGATTCTCAAATTTTCTGATATGGTCCATTGTGAAAATATTTTGTTCTTACATAAACTATTCCACAATAAAATGCCTGTTTCTGTTCAGAATGCTTTTGCACCCATGCTCATGTCACTCGTGCTGACCAATCTGGTTTGCTTAATTTCCCTATCATCAACACTGTTAGTTTTGGGCATAATTCGATTCGTTTTAATGCAATTAATTCTTGGAATACTGTTCAGTCGTTATTTTTTGATAAAGAAAAGATGAAGCTTGTTTCAGTTAATTATTTTGTCCTTAAAACACTTTTGAAAAATCATTTTATTGCCTCTTATAAACAACAGATTTGCATTTAGATTCTCACACGGCTAATTTGTGATATATATGTATATGTTTACGTTGTGTGTTTCATGTATTGTTTCCTGTGAGAGTCCAAGGGTGGTCATGTCCATGGGATTAGCTTCACGCTATTAGGCATGGCCTCCATTCAATAGTAGTTTAAACCAATAAAGTTTTTCTTTTACTTATATTTTTTTAAATAATTTGTACTACTATTGATTAATAAATTTCTTATAAATAATATATTTAATTATTCTTAATTCGCTTTTAAAACTCGTGGTATCCGATTTTTTTTTTTTTTGCCAGTCTTTAATATTAGATCTTGACATTACTAGCCGATTAATCGGAAGAGGGCTCTTCGGCTTCCCGTCTAGCCAAAGTAACGGATAAAGTGGATTTACGTCATGGACTGCTCGGCCACCAAGTTTCTGTCCTTAAGCATCACGGGTTTTCACTCACAGCCAACAGGTGGTACCGTAATAATTTTTTAAAATTTTTTCATTTACTTCGTATGACACGGTTGTAACAGTAAGAAAACTAGTATACTGACCCCCCTACTCCAGGTTAAGGACCATTATTAACATTGTTTAAGTAGGAGAAATATTTGTAGGTGGCCAAAGATGTGTTTCAAGTTTTATGATATTTAACGGAAGACTGAATTTGAAGACTTCCGGGATTATTTCAAAGTCTTTTCTAGAAAGAGATGAGAATCTTGAGTGGGTCTCAAGTGGTAATGACTCTCCTTGACGTCTACAAATCAGAACGAGAATAAACGTCAATAGTCTTGTAATATTTCAAGATACAAGTTTCAGTCAAAAGTTGTTGTTTTTTTTTAAATATTCACTGTGGTATATCCACAGGTCCTGCCCGTGAGGAAATTAATCCACATAACATAGTACCGGAGAGGGGAGACTTAAACTACCAGGCTAAGATAGATGTGTTATATATACTAGCAAATATATGCACCCTCCGGGTGCAAGTATTTAAGTGTTAATATAATAAAATATCATATTAAATTAGAAAGGCTA
Organism: Doryteuthis pealeii; assembly: GCA_023376005.1. NCBI lineage: Eukaryota > Metazoa > Mollusca > Cephalopoda > Myopsida > Loliginidae > Doryteuthis > Doryteuthis pealeii. The sequence goes on from CM042156.1 coordinate 102,491,112, forward strand.
ATGAAACTGAATAAGAATGCAGATAAAAAGATTTGGAACAGAGGGGGTATGATTGAAAAATAGATCAACTTTGAAACTTACTCTTCCATCATTTTTCCCGTCTTTCATTGATAAATTTTCCTAATTCAACTATTTAGTTAAAATAGGAAGTAAAGAATAATATTACAGTCATTTCTTCTTGTTAATGGATTTCTTTTAAGATTTATCACCGAGATTTTTGCTCATATTCAATAAGATAAAACCAAACAATTAGAAATCAATAATACTAAGCATATATTTATTAAAATCAAATTTCTAATATCAATTGCAAATTAGCCTTCACATTCACACTGTAAACCGCTATTGTGTTGTATATATAAATACAATTGCATGTTATTAGTATGTAGTCATGGTCAACAGTCTTAATGATGTAAAACAATTTTATTAATAATTGAAGTTTAGATAAAAATAAAATCATGGAGAATGTGATGTAAATAACAAAGGGAATTGTGACTTGTATAGTAATATAGTTTCGGTTACAGACAGAAAAACACACAATCTCCATTATAATAAGATATATATATATATATATATATATATATATAATAATATATATATATATTAGGATATGTGCTTAATTGAAGTCATACCTAATTTTGAAAATTAATTAGTTAATAATAATGAATTTTAGGCGGGCATATTGGCAGTTGAGGTTTCGAGTCACACAGGGAGCAGTCTCCCATGTCTATAACCTTGCTGATGAGACCTAATAGGTCGAAATGTACACTCAGGGAT
>CM042156.1:102494385-102519385 GCA_023376005.1 Doryteuthis pealeii
GACTTGGCTCTTCAACCTTGGTTAAGGCAACCGGTCTAGGAGAAGGGAACTCTTGAATTCAAAAACCTGTTGAACTCCGCGCTTAAGAAATTGACCTTGTGTGCATATCCGGCTCGTGGCGGGAGGTGGTTGGTAAATATATATATATATATAATATATTATTATATATATATTGTACCAGTAAAGTCATGCGGGTGGCCTAAGTCACGTCAATCAGCAGACAGCGGGGGAGTCCTAATCCCATTTTCAACTAGGCAGGCGGAGATTGTTTTTAGCGTCTGATGTGGAGGCGCCACACCTACAATCAGCATCCTGTGCTACTCATAAAGTTGAGATGACGATGGGCCGATATTCAAACGCAGGAACCGACAGAGCTAATACTGGCCCATATATATATATATATATATATATATATATATATATATATATAATATATATATATATATATAAAGATAATCTACTGAGTCAGACGAACCTGCTATTAGTTTCGCATAAAGCTCTTCAGGGCTAAAATCTGACTATTAGATTTTAGCCCTGAAGAGCTTTATGCGAAACTAATAGTAGGTTCGTCTGACTCAGTAGATTATCTTTATTACTTGGCTCTACTTAGGTATCGAGCACTTTTAATAGATTATCTTCTCCTAGCGGTTATATGAATATATATATATCTTATATACATATATATATATACATATAAATTGTTTTTTCTTTTGGCCAAATACTATACCAATAGATTATTTTCTGTTGGTACGAATATCTTGGTCTTTTCTTTTTTTCAAAAATTTTTTTCTTCCTGGTTGATGTTTGGTAGTATATTTTTACAATCAAACTCTCTGCTGGGTTTTTTCTCTCCGCAAGGATCTACCAACACGCTTGGTATATTATATATATATATATATATATATATATATATATATATATATATATATATATACAAAGCCTCATTTTTTAAATTATGCTCATGCTGATAACTGTTGAAAGTTATTTTTTCTGGTGTACCTATTTACGAAAGCCATGTGCAATAAACCTATAACAATTGGCATGTGTAAGCGTGCGACTGCATGTGACTGCGTTTATGTGGTTAATTTCCTATATATTTGATAGCACATCTATCATTGGACTATTTCTTGTGACGTGTGCAAAACGCTCGACTTCAGCTGTTTGCTCCAAGATCTGTGTTTATAACTGCGCATGAACGCTGACCAGATCGATGGACCTTTATGAGCAGAATTTGATAGATTGACAGATCGATAGGCAAAGAATGTTCTAGATCGATATGAACAGAAAGTGACAGGTGGATGTGAAAAGACTTACCTTAAATACTGGCCAGTAAGACGACATTTCTATTGCCCAAAGTGACTCCCAAATATTACACTGCGGTCAATGCCCTGGTACTATGAATAGGAGACTGGCGACTGAAGTTTGGTTTGAATAGCACAGGGTCTGATTGAAATTTCGTCGCACGATAGCTCTCATAATATAGCTTTATGAAATATTCGTCTGGTTTGTAGGAGATCTAAATGGGGTCTGTTTAGATATACACCAACAATTATATAGAAGATACCAGATATCCTCAAATTTCCTCTCCAGCACACTGATATATAGGAATGACGTTTATACTGTTAGTCATTGTTTTGAACTTAAATAAACCGTTAGAATTGAACTAAGATCTAACGCTATTTCTCTGAATGTTTGAGATGAGGTTGAAGATTAGTATTATCTGAGTTATTCGGACTATTGTCCCCATCTTCATTGTTATTCGTACAACGTTTCGGTCGATATGCCTCAGGCCTTCTTCAAGTATTTCTTGTCGGACTCGGGAACCTTCTCGGACTCGGGAACATTCTTTTTCGAACTCGGGAACTTTCTTGTCGTAATCGGGTTCCGAGTCCGAGAAGGTTCCCCAGTCCGACAAGAAATACCCGAAGAAGGCCGGAGGGCATATCGGCCGAAACGTTGTACAAATAACAATGAGTCGTCGGGTCGGCCTAAAGTCGGTATCAGCCAGTCAGCGAGGGAGTCTATCCTCTTTTCACTTGCGCTAGACCAAGGGTATTGTTTTAGCATCTGAGGTGGAGCGCCACACCTACCATCAGCTCCTTACTTTACCGCACAGATCCCTGTGCTACTCATACGCTGAGTTGGTGAGGACCGGTATCGAACTAGGAACATTGTGGTTTCTAGCCGAACGCTCTACCGACTGAGCTAACCCGGCGGGGACAATAGTCCGAATAACGCAGATAATACTAAGATCTAATGATTTATATGTTACTGTTCAACACCATGAAGCTAAGAGGTCTAGAAGAAAGCAGCGGCAACAAAGCACCGGCACATCAACATCTTCAGGGACAGCCTTCAAGTGGGACATCTGTGGTCGAGAATGTTTTTCAAACATCGGATTTCACAGTCACAGGAGGCGCTGTAACTTTGGGGACACAAAAACTTTATCATAGTCTTCCGAGACTGAAATGCCAATAAAATACAAATGCTATACTAACACAATAATGGCATATCACCCTTTCAGTGTGACTTGATAGTAATTTAAATGTTTGTTTTGTTTGTTTTACGGCATATCAACCCTTTTCGGGTCATTTAATGCTGAAACAAATCATTTTGATAAAGTTTCTATGTTTCAAGTTCTTAATATCTTCAAATTGGTATAAATAATTTCTGTGATTGGACAGAACAATCATGCCCAGAAGTTTTGACACCAATATTCAATTGATACGTTTGAACCAATTCCACAATGAGTAAACCTGAATTTATCCTGAGAATTATAGACTTAATAGAAGATACCAGATATCTTCAATTTCTCTCTCCATCAGTCTGGTAAAACTCTCAAACCTGACTCTGTACACAGGAAGGACGTTTAGTTAGTCATTGTTTTGTTGTTGAATAAGCCGTTAGGCTGTCTACATAGCATTAATACAATTGTACTTGCTCATTATTTGAAATGAACTTAATTGTTATTAGGAACACATTTTATGATATTTTCGTGTCAAAACATGCAGTTGTATTGATTCGAACAAATTCGTATTTTCAGTGTAAATTTACGGTGAAATGAAAATGGCCAACCAAAACATAACGGCTTCCTCAAAGTGAAACAAACAAGGGGGATTACTCTCATTTATGTAGCTAATATTCGAATTACCAATCTAGGATACCCCTTCTTGGGGAGGATCTTACGCGTTTCTGTTATCATCACCACCACCCTCATCATCATCAAGTCGTGCACAGACATCCCTGATTCTATCTTGCCACCCGTCCCTAGCAATTCAGAACATTCTGCAATGTCTTTTTCAGGGATTACCATCAGTTGCCAAGAATCGTTTTCGTTAATCTTGTCCTAAATATCAGAAGTTGCAGGGGGACAAATCGGGATTCTAAGGGAACTGACGGACTTGGTAGATAGGACGCTCTGCCAAAAAATCCCTGACACGGTATGTGAAGAATGGGCACTGAAGTTATTGAAAACGGCTGGCTGCTTTCCAGACAGTCTGAAGAATCCTCGGATCTAATTATCGTATTGTCAATCTCCTATTTTTTTCTAACCTTAGCTAGAAACTAGTCTTGGAGAAAGATAGTTCTAAATTCAAAACCACCGCTGTTTTGCGTTCATACCCATTCCTGGGAACGGTTTTTGGGGAGAAAACTCTGAAGAGAAATCCGTCAAGATGTTTGACATCATCAACTTTGTTCTGTCAACTGGGCTAACCTGGGAGCCAAACTGTATCGGCCCTTGCCCTTCCTTTAGACAACATCGATGGCGTAGAGGAGAGAAATGTGCTGCTTGTGTTTTAGATACAGCCTTGCACACGCTTGGACTCTGGAGAGGAAGTAAGTCTTCAATTTGTTTTTTTTTTTGTTTTGTTTTTTTTTTTTTTTTTGTTCGTTGGTTTTACGGCATATTATTTTTTGGTGGTCTCTTTAATGCCGAAGTCAGTCTTTTTTCAAGCAATCATATGGTTTTAAGTAATTGATGATGACAATTAGTATACAATCATCATCATCATCCTCATCATCATCATCATCATCAAGTCGCGCGATTAGCACGGATATCCATGACAATCTCTCGACAACCTTCCCTATCATTCATTGTCGCAGGGAGGTCCTCTGCTCAGCATCCAGCATCTTCGCATAGTTGGTCAATGTAGGTCTTGGTGGGCGGCCGACACTAGCATGTCCGTGTATTGGCTTCCACAGGATAACGTCGCTTATGAGCTCGTCTTTGCTTCTCCAGCAGTGTCCAGCATGTCTTGTCCGTCTCACTCGAATGGTTTGTGATATGGGGGGCAGGTGGCCATACAGCTTTTCCTCGTGGGGTGCTGTTTCCACGATTTGTTCAAGACGACACGCAGCATTCTTGTGCAGCTCGCATCTAGCTTATTCCCAAGGCGCCCCGTTAGGGTCCAAGTGGTGCAGGCGTACAACAGCTCTGATATAACCACAGCCTGGAAGAATTGTCGCTTTAACTTGTCAGTGAGATCGGATTTCCATATTACTGATAATTTTTTTTGGCCGACTATGCTTTTCCTATTCGTGTATTTACATCGCTTTCTGTGGATGAGATATTACTACCTAGGTATGTGAATTGTTCTACTGGCTTTAGAGACTTACCGTTGAGTATACAAATAATTTGTACAGTTATATGGTTTTAAGTAACTAATAACGACAATTAGTAAACAATTATAAGTTGGCATCCTTCTCTCTACTAGAGATGATGGCGTAATGTTCATTTTTTGTTCTTTAACTGCATCTGCGTACATGACCCAGCCATCGGAGACGACGTTGTCTCAGTAGAGAACACTATATATATATATATATATATATATATATATATATATATAATGGACTCTCCCGTCGATTTTCGACGTATGAAGGTTCATACACACAATGAACATCCAGACAGGGATTTGTTTATAGTGGTGAAGGCTTGTGTTGGACCATCCACACTTTTTGGCAAAGTCGATAGGAAAGAATTGGTGCATCAAAGGGTTGCCACAAACCCAATCAACGACTGACCTCAGGAATTTTGAATTCAGAGTTATCCCTCTCCTAGACTGGTTACCTACCCAAGGCCGAAGAGCCCAGTCTGCCCTACTATTTAACCCATAAATAGAGGGAGAATATACGGATTCATACCTTTCCCAAGGGTATTAGCGCTATGTGAAATGCCAACAGCTTCGTCTAGGAATTGAACTCTAGTCGACGAGTCCATTTTCCACGACTCTAAACATATATATATATATATATATATATATATATATATATATATGCACCTCATATATTTCCTTTTTCTTCTACGCAACCCTGCAAGCCAAAGTTGGTGGATAACTTGCCCTAAAGTATCCAACGAGAGAAGCGATATTCAGGTGAGCCGACGGAACATAGATACCGTTGAATGATGAGATTCTGTGAAGGAACCGATGTCAAGTAATGTCAAGGTTCGAGGTTTCTGCTTTGATACTAGTACAAGGTCATCAAGTGCTACTTGAGTCATGTGACTTGAAGAAGAGGTAGGTACTGCCAGGTAATACCGCTTGCTATAGAAATACGATGAATGACGTGTTATCGATTTTTTGTTTTGTTTTTATGCCGTCTAATAAACAACATACTAATCATGACAGTTTACAAAATGAGTTATATGTTTGTACTTAATCAACGCTCTCCCACCCTCAAGTATGTATGTAAATATGGCTATGTGTTTGTGTCTGTGCGTCTGTTTCTATGTCTCTGTGTGTGTATGTCTATGTATGCCTCTATGTGTATGTGTTTATTTCTCTCCCCCCTCTCTTTATAAATATATATATATATCTTATTATAATGGAGATTGTGTGTAACCAAAACTATATTACTATTCAAGTAACAATTCCCTTAGTTATTTACGTCACATTCTACAGGATTTTATTTTTATTTAAACCTCAATTATTGATAAAATTGTTTTACATTATTAATACTGTTGGTAATATCTACATACTAATACCATGCAATGGTATTTATATATACAACAAAATAGCAGTTTACAGTGTGAATGGGACGGCTAATTTGCATATTGATATTAAGAATTGGATTTTAATAAATATATGCTTAGTATTACTGATTTCTAATTGTTTGGTTTTATCTAAATGAATATTATCTAAAATCTCAGGGATAAATCTTAAAAGAAATCCATTAACAAGAAAAAATAACTGTAATTTTATTCTTTACTTCCTATTTTAACTAAATAGTTAAATTAGGAAAATTTAGTAATGAAAGACGGGAGTGAGGGAAGAGTAAGTTTCAGTTGTTCTATTTATTTTTATTATACCCTCCTCTGTTTCAAATATTTTTATATGCATTCTTATTTAGTTTCATTAGCATTTCTAATTTGATACAATATTTTATTACATTAAATCTTAAATACTTGCACCCGGAGGGTGCATATATTTGCTAGTATATATATATATATATATATATAATATATATATATATATATATATATATATATATTATATTTGTGATTGAAGGCAATTACAATGCATGTATCGCACAAAATTCGATACGTGTTTTTTTTTTTTTATAGAAAATGAACTTGACAAGTGTAATCCGGCAAAGGATCGCTCGGTGTGTACAACATCGTACAGACTGTTTCGACTTTATTAAGTCTCATCAGCGATGTATACTAACGACTTCTCTCCGACAAGGTTAATTTCGCAGGGTTTGTTCGCTGTGTACTATGCCTGCTGAGATCCTGGTTTCGATTTCTGTCGGAGCGAAGTCGTTAGTATACATCGCTTATGAGACTTAATAAAGTCGAAACAGTCTGTACGGTGTTCTACACACCGAGCGATCCTTTGCCGGGATTACACTTGTCAAGTTCATTTTCTATTAAAAAAGTATCAAATTTTGTGCGATACATGCATTGTAATTGCCTTCAAGCAAAAATATAATATATACTTCATCAACAATGCTTCTAAAAAAACAAACATCCAAAAATCTTATATATATATATATATATATATATATATATATATATGGTTGGTACATTTTTTGAACAACATAGCCTGAGCGGGTTCATATGGAGGATAAGCTGTTTCCCATGCAGCAAATCAACCCTCTCCACACTGCCGTTGTAATCTAAAGGAAATGTAAGGTACCAATGCGGTTTGGCAACGGTAGTATCGCAGAAGTTGATGGGTAATACTGGATTTCAGCATCACACCACCTTGGGTACTCCGACTCCTGATTTGTTTTCGGGGTTTACTCCCCTAGCCTTTCCTTGAAGGCAAAGATTTTGTGTCGGACTTTTTCTTGAGGGATGGGTTGCCAACCAAGGCTAAATAGCCCCTTTTAACCCATTTGGGGATTTATGCGCGTAGTAAGTTCCCCAAAACTTACTACTATTGGTGTTCCTATGGAATGAAATGAGATTAAGAAAACGGTATATATATATATATATATATATTTTATATATATAGTATATTACGGTTTTAATAGAAATAACTACTGAGCTTCACGATAAGGATCTTCAAGGGTTATTTCAATGTAATTATCAGATTATTGAGGAGAAATATTGCAAATTATTGACCGTGACAACAGTTTTTCGCATGAAGTTGAACAGATATTCAATGATGTATCGACCATGCATATTGCGATTAACTCAATATTTTCTACCGTCGGTAAGTCATTTGCCTTTATCATAATTATGTTATATACTTATATATATATATTATATATATATATATATGGATAAGATGAATATGAAAAAAACAGATGTTGTTCAAATTAAATTTATTTATTCAGCATTATATTGCTGATATTGTAATATTTCACAATTGTCTCTTATTAACACAACATAACTTATTCTTCTATGAAGAAGCTTTTTGAAAGAATCGAAATATTGCAATATCAGCAATAATAAAGCTGAATAAATTGAATTATTTTAACAAACATCTGATTTTTTCATATTATCTTATCCTTATATACCGCCGGATTCTGTACTTTTAGTGGATCTGCTCTGGTGATCGTAAAACATATAAAGAATGTATGTATTTATTAGTTTTAAACACCACCCCCGTTACTGCAGCTGTCAAATGGCCAAAAGTTTAAGAATTCGGGTGGACAACAAGTCAGTAAGATTTCGCTCCTTGGTCAGAGGTAGTTGTTGTGTCTAGCCGCACTGGAAGAAGCGTGGAAAGACCAAAACACGTTGTCCAGTGGATGACTTTATATATATAATTATATATATATATATATATGGGTGTGGTGTGTGTGTGTGTGTGTGTGTGTGAAGAGAGGAGGTTGGAGTAAATCCAAGAGAATGTGGTAAGGAAAAATGGATAAAAAGATATAACTCAAAACAAATAGATATTTATTATTCAAATTGACTGAAGAAGTACCGCTTAACGCGAACGAAATATAATCTTCCACATCTATTTGTTTTGAAAGTTATCCTTTTTGTCCATTTTTCCTGTATCCTTACCACACACACACACACCAACACACACACACACAACACACACATATATATATATATATAATATATGTGCTGTTTATGTCTGCTGCGTCTATGTCACTGTGTGTATTTCTATATATGTCTGAGTATCCTTTCTCTCTCTCTCTCTCTCTCCTTCTCTCTCTTCTCTCTCTCTCGTCTCTCTCTCTCTCTGCTGTGTGTTCTATGCCTGTGTGTCTATGCATTTGTGTGTGTTTACTTTTTCATTTTCATTTCTTAGATAATTCTTTCTTTCTTTCTCAGTTCGTGTTTGTCTGCTTTAGTTTGACTAACGGCATATCAACTTCTCATAGGTTATGTAATGTCGAAATATGATTCATTTATAAATGTTTTATCATAATCATTATTATATATATATTTTTTTAATTGTATGTTTTATTTGTTTACAATCATTTATTTGCACACACACACACACACACAACACACAACACACACACACACACACATATATATATATATATATATATAGAAAAAGTAATAGTAATCCAACGTACAGTGTTATTAGAAGAAGTGCTCAATATCTGTGATAGAGCGTTGATAGTTCAACGAGAAATCAAACAAATAAAAAAGTTTTTGCTTTTATTTATTTATTACGGAACGGTATTACAACCAGCGGTTTTTCTTGCTGAAAGCATTCATCGGGTAATTACCGTTCCCGTAATTAAATAAATAAAAGCAAAAACTTTTATTTTGTTGATTTCTCATTGAACTATATATATATATATATATATATATTATGTATTACTTAACACATAGTGGTATGGTTCGCGTATTCTAATCATAACACCAATAAATGTCCAAACAATTACGTGGTTTTAACTCAATTTTCGTTGCTAATTTTTACCTGTATGATGGGATATCTAATCTTATTTATGCCAAAGCCACTCTTGTAGAAGAACCTACTGGCAAACGGTTATATTTAGTTGCAGATATGAATGTTTTTAAGAGTCAAAGTATTAATGCAATTTAAAGTCCATTTATCTCTTTGTGCATACCAAATTTCCCCCACGGTTGTACCAAATTTTCTTATTATTTTTTACCTGTATGATGGAACATTCAAAGTCACTATCTATTCACCTCAGAACTCATCTATTCAAATAAAGTCTTATATATTATTGTAATGCGAGTCCTTCTGTTCAATCATAATGAATTAACCATCAGCAATTACAGTAAGATCACAGTGTTTGGAGAGCCGCTATGAGGCGGCTTAAAGTAGGCAATGTAGTTAATAAAACATTCATCAGCTCTGTGAAGACAATGAATGCCATCTACTTCTGGATGCCATCTGACATCTGGATGCTGACTACAGATAACTTAACTATTTGCCAACCAAATTCCCCCCATGGCTGTACAAATTTTCTTGATATATTTTAACCTGTTGATGGGATATTTCAAAGTTCTCTATCTATTCACCTTAGAACTCATTCTATTCATATAAAGTCCTATTATTATAATATTCATCTGAGTCCTTCGGGCGCCACGTGCGGGAGTCGCTGCCTGTGGGTTCCGGTAGGATCGCAGAGTGGTTTACAGTAGGCAAGGTATTAAGGTTAAGGAAACCGTATAAAACAATTAATCAGGAAGCGCGTGGTGTAATGTATAAGGTCATGGAAAATGGACTCGTCGCTCCCGAGTTTCAAATCGCCTGACGTGCTAAGTTGCATTATCACTTAATCACGAAACCCTTATGGAAAGGTACTGAATTTACTCTCCCTCCAGCTATGGTAAATAGTAGGAAAGGACTGGGCTCTTTTAACTTTTGGTTTCGGCAACCGGCACCTTAAAAATGAAGAAAACTACTGATATTCAATATCCTGTTGAAAATCCGCTTAAGAAATTGACTTGTGTTCACATCGCTTCTAATGTGGATGGGTTGGTAATAATTATAATATTATACCCCACACACACAGCCGACTTCCTTCTACTCCTCTACTATAAAAAACTTTATATTTAATAAAAAATATTTTGACGCACAATGACACCTGCTCACCCCTACCTCTTTACATCACTAGACGCACCAATAAGCAACCAAAAAAGTTTAAAGATATTCTTCTTGGCAACCTGAAACAACACATGCGTTTATCAATTAACCTATACTTATGACATACAAATACAACACACACATCAATCACCACATAAAGTACACACAACACACAACCTTAAGTTTATTTGTCCGCTGTTCGTTTAATCTGGCAAAAGATTTTCATACACACACGGGCACTGCAAATCGACACACTCTAAAAAATGCACAAGTTTTCCTTGCGATACACACACTTACACCGTCCCATACTCACGCGCGTAAAATCAGAATTATTTGACGTCATTTTTTCAAACCGTCTCCTGCCCTTTTTTTTAAACCCTACAAATATTTTTTTTTTTTTTTAAACAGACTGAAATAACAAGGACTACCACATCGGCTTTTCTCGTTATATTCTGTTGATTATTTAAAAATTTCTTATTACCTGTCCATTTACCAAACAAATGCCCCTGAGATGATCTCTAATTAACTTAGATGACGCAAACAACTGCATACGTCAGCAAAACTCACGCACATTGCTAACCATTTAAACTGTGTTTTTTCATTTTTCTTAAATATACTACTACGCGTCGGATCAACTTCTTTCTTCACATATTATATAGTGTATATAAGAACAATGAATTCGATATTTATGAAATTTACCAGTTGACTTAAATTCACCCATACAATGGAATTTGCACGACCATTTTGAATTTTTTCGACAATTGGATTTCACGTCAATATATTTACTTAAATATCGGTTTTTTCTTTTTGTTTTGCTTGTGCTGAGGGGGGGGGGGGGGGTCGCATCTGATTCTTTGTATTTACCCTGCCAGTTTCGCTTCTTGGTCCTAGGCCACCAAGTTTTTCTTTTTAACAGAGAACTTGGTGCCTTTCTAAGACCTATCCCTTTTCGCCAATGCTTTTTTTTATTCTTTCCGTCTCCGCAGAGAGACGACCACTCGAGAAAATTCTTCACTTTTTTAAACCCTAAAATTTCTCTCTTTCTTCTTTTTTTTTTATGTATGTGTTATGGTTTCGGCCTTTACCATTCCTCGATTGTCTCGCTTGTCTTTGAGCTTTTCGTTCAGCCTAAAACCAGACGTTTTGACTCTTTCCAAGCAAAAAATTAGAAAGTTGCCCTTTTTCGCTGTTCCTTGATCATCTCACTTTAAACTTTGGCCTCTGATGTTCTTTCTTGGGACTCCATTAATTCTGAACACTTACGCGTCCTCCTCCTCTCAAAAAAACGCTTCCTCTTTCTTTCTTCTTCGTTGTTTTTTTTTTTTTTGGGGGGGAGTGTCGTTTTTGTTCTAACCCTTTTCGTTCTTCCATAGTCTTTTTTATTTTATTTTTTATCTCACACTTCTTCAAGTCCCAAGAAATCCTTTGCCGAATTCAACGATTCTTACAGGAATTCCTGTCTTATGCATTAAGTTAGTTTGGTTTAGTGGGTTTAATGGTTAGATTTTACGGGCATGTTCATTCCTCGTTGGGTTATTTTGCCGAAAGATCGTGTTTTAGTTTTATTCGTGCTTCATGGGGTATTCATTTTTTTTAACTCACGTTTGTTTTTCTAAACTCAAATCTTTAAAAAAAAGTATTTTAGAGAACTAATTTTTTTGTTTTGATTCCAACCATAGATAAAGATCGGTGCATATCGCTATAATTCGTCCTGGCCTCGCTACCTTATTAAAAACGCTAAGGGTGCCTGCCTTAAAATTCAAAATCTGCTGGGGAACTATTATACAATATATCCTGTGCTAGTATATTTGGCATATTATACTGAAAAAAAATCATAATTTAATCAAAGGCCAATGATACTCCGCCCGAAACCCGGCGGAGTACGTTTAGGTTTTCACCAACTATGGAAGCCTGTGCTCTATTATTATCAACGTAACGTGTTGAAGTAGTGTCAATTCTATTGATTAGAGCGGTTAATAGATACAAAGTAAATGAATAAATAATAGGTTTTGTAGCTTTATTTATTTTTGTATATTGAACAATTATTACAATCGCGTTCGGTTTCTTGCTATGGCATTCCTCAGGTAAAATTTGCGCTGTGCTGTGACCCTGTTTTTTATCTGTTCTAAAAGACCCGCCGTGCGAACTTTTTTCGTAAGGAAACAGTTGTTTTTGAATGTTAAATAAATATCGAAATTACCGAAGAAAACTATTTTTTGAAGATAGGTTGGGTGAATATAAAATATTGTCTACTAAAATTTATGAATGTTGGCTTTATTTATTAAATAATCAAACGCGTGGTGTAAGGGGTTTCAAGGTCATGGGAAATGAACTCGTCGCCCGATCGGGTTGAAATCGTCTGGATTTGGGATATATTTGCATCTCACATTAAGCGCCTAATACCTCTAGAGGCATGAATCCAACCTCCCTCCACGCTGTGGATATAATAGTAGGGCAGACTGGGCTGTTTACACCTTGTTAGGCAACTCTGGTCTCGAGAAGGAAAACTCTGAAGTTCAAACCTGTATAACTCTCTAGCTAAGAAATTGGACCTTGGTCACATCCTGTTAGGGAGGGTTGGTAAATATATATATAAATATGAACGATTAGAATATATTATAAATAGATTCAATTTGGAAAAATTGTCACCGCCCGTCCACCGACACCTTTGATATTATGGCTGCTTTGTTACCTCTATAAGCTGTAAGTTATTTGATGCGTTATCCCTCAAACAATGGTGGCGAGTAAAAGACGCTAATTTTTGGTATATCAGTATTTCATATCTAACACACTAACGTTCTGCATGCATGGACAGTTTGCATTTTCTAAAAGTGAAAAATTCGACACCTCCCTCTACTGGGCAAAGCCCCAGTAAATTCTAGATTACCACTAATCAAATTTCTACTACTCACACCATAGAGGTAGTGGTAGAATACACCGGACAGCGGTCTTTGTATCATCATCATCATCTCATGCATCATGTTCGCGCTGTTTGGCACGGATATACCATGATGCTTATCTCTCTCCATCATCCCTATCGCTCATAGCGTTCTTCGGGAGTCCTCTGTGGCAGCATCCTGTATCCTGACAGAGCTGATCAATGTCGTCTTCGGCTGTCGGCCACCACTGTGCGTGGCCCATGCTGTGCTTCCATGTCAGAGGACATCGCTTATGAGTTTCGTTCCTTGCTTCTCCAGTATCCCCGTGTCTTGTCCGTCTTACTCGCGATGGATTTGGGTGATATGTTGAGGGCCGTACGCTTCTTTCCTGTTGGGGGCTTTTCCACGTACTTTGTTCGGATCACCCGCCAGAATTCCTTATGTCTCCAGTCTGGTTTTTCTCTTTATCGCTTCCTTAGGGTCAGGTGAGTGCAGCCATACAGCGCACTGTACGACAATGGCCTGGGAAAAGAACTGTCTCTTTACTCGTCTGTGGAGATTGGAATTTCCGTCTATGACTGTTGTAGGCGTTAAGATCGCTGCAATGGAGCTACTGTTGGATGTGGATACCATTAACGTGATCTGAAGGACGTGAATCCTGGGGTGGCTGGAGCAGACCTGACATGGGCAATACTTCTACATTTGGCTCTTATTAGACTAGCAAGACAGTAGGCAGGCCGGGTTAGCTCAGTCGTAGAGCGTTCGGCTAGAAACCACAAGTGTTTATAGTTCGATACCGGTCCTTCGCCAACTCGCGTATGATAGCACAGGGATCTGTGCGGTAGTAAGGAGCTGATTGGTAGGTGTGGCGCTCACCTCAGACGCAAAACATCCCTTGGTCTAGCACTATTGAAAATGGATAGACCCCTCGCTGACTGGCTGATACCGACTTAGGCCCCCCGACGACTATTACTTACTTTACTTTTTTAGACAGTTGTTCAAAGATGCTCCCTTCGAAACAACCGGGTTGAAGTTGCTCGTCAAAGCCCCTGCAGCTATGGATGATGGTTCGACCTCTCTTGCGTGCTTATTGCAAACCACCTAAACACTTTTCATCATACTATAAGCTTGAATTGCAGTGCCTGAGGGTCTCTGGTCCTGGTTGATCTTTACTCATGTGTTGACGTTTCTTTGGTGAAGGAGTACCCTGTTCTCGCCATTACTCAGATTAACCCTGACGGAGGTGTTGTTCGTTTAGGGTCTTGTCTATGGGGCTAAATAGTCAAAGATGAGAATGTAAAAATATGTTTTAAAAATGTATCTAAAAAATATTGTTTTTTTTTTAATTGAGCCATAGCGAACAAACAAAATCTCTTCGGCCAAAATACAACAAGTTTGAGTTCCTTAAATCCACAACTCATTAATGTTTTTACGCAAAGGCATGAACTCGTCTTCACTAACCCGCGGAATTTGGTTAAAACTTGGAAGCTGTGCTAACATGGTGGGTCAAAATGGACCTTATTTACTCCTAAGCGTGATGATGAAGGTTTGATAACCACCAATGGCACACACACACACACACACACACACACACCAATATATATATTAGTGTATTAGTAATAGTATTATATACTATATTTATATATTGATAAAAATTTGTTATCCCGCCATATGGAAATGGATGCGAAATCAGAGAAAGATGAAGAAAAAAAAAAAATGTAGAGTAAAATTAAGGTGTAACGATACCATTCATTATCATTATGTCTTAATGTCGGTCTTTCAATCGAATGTATAGGATTTACGTTATTTATTCTCACTACTCATCGATATTTAATATAATATAAGCGTAAAATCCGTATACGTCTTTGAGACTGGAAACACATGTGTTAAGTTGATATCGATTATAAAGGTGATACATAACTCCTTTTACCATTTTACATTTCTTTTACTCATTCTTTCATATTATGATATAAGATTATATATATTTTATGTATTTATTGAGGAGGACGCATAGGTTATTTACTCGTCCAACCGAGTTGATGTGTGAACGGTTAGCATGGACGGCTATTATACCCTGTAAATGTATGGAAGTCTATATTCTCCTCCGCTATGGGTAAAGTTGTATGATAGAATATAGGTATGATATATTATTACCTCATGGTATATCTTGTTCGTTCATTAGTTATTTGTGTTATCTTCTTTATTTCTTCCACGCTTTTATCTTTTGACTCTGCTCCTATGTCATTATTTGTTTTTCGTATTTTCTTTCCTTCCTTCTGTATCACAACGACAATACTCTACTAGCATACATCTCACTTGCAAGGTTCTTGTCTCTTCCTCCATCTTTATTTCTCGACTCCCCGCTCCAGTCTCACCTGGCTTCTCTCGCTCATCGACTTCTTAGGCTTCTCTTTCTCAACTATATATATATATTATATATTATATATATATATATATATATTATTAACACGTATTCCCTCTTCTTTCCTTCACCTTCTTTTCGGCTACGATAATAGATTTCATCTCTTTCTCAACGCCCTCTCTTCTCTCTCTGCTCCTCCTCTCGCTCCATCTCTCAAGTTTCGTTATATCCAAGGCTGTATTATATATACTATATATATATATTATATAATCATATATAGTATTATAATACTTAGTAATATACTCTTGTTTTCTGGTTTCTTTCCTCGTCCTTCTTTCCGCACCGCGCATCTTATCTCAACCCCTCCTTCTCCCTTTTCTCTTCCCCCTCTCCTCGTTCTCTCTCTCATCTGATCTCTCTCAGTCTCTCATCGTCTCTCTCTGTCTCTCATCATTTCTTATATCCAGTCTAGTTATATTATTAGTATACTTGTCGGGCTGGGCGTAGGATAAAATATATACTCTTGTTTCCTTGTTCCTTTCCTTCGTCCTTCTTTCCCGCCGCATCTAAATCACCTATTTCTTCAACCCCCCTCTCTCTCTCACCTATTCCCTCTCTCTCTCTCTCTTCATTTCTTATAATCCAGGCTAGTATATGTATACTATATATAGTAATATATTTAATATAGATATATTGTGTGTGTGTTGTTGTGTGCAATGTATATATATTGTCATACGAAGTCAGATATAATATATATAGGTATATTATTAGTAATCAAGTATATATATTATATAAGTAGGTATAGGTAAGCTCGTATTTTCACTTGTTCCTTTCATTTCGTCTCTCTTTCCCACCGGCAATTGTATATCAATTCCTTTCTCATGCCTCTCTCTCTGGTCCTCCTCTCTGCTCTCGACTGCTCACTACCCCTCTCTCCCTCTTTGCATTTCTTATAATCCAGGCTAGTATATATATATACAATATATATATAATATAGTATCTATATAACTTATATATAGTCACAGCAACCTTGTTCTTGCTTTCTTCCTTCGTATTCTTTTCCCACCCAATCTTATGTCACCCTTTCTCTCTCCTTTCTCTTCCCCTCTCTCTCTTTTCTCTCTCTCTCTCTCTCTCAGGTTAAAGCCTCTCTTTCTCTCTCTCATCATTTCTTATAATCCAGGTCTAGTATATTATATATATAGCTCTTGTTTCCTTGTTCTTTCCTTCGTCTTCTTTTTCCCACTCCAACATGCGCAGACTCAATTAATCACCTCTTTCTCAACCCCCTCCCGCTTCCACCTGCTCTCTCCTATTTCTTTAATATCCCAGGCTAGTAATATATATATATATATATAATATATATATATATTATATAGTATACACTTGTTTCCTTCTTTCCCTTTCCTTTCGTTCTTCTTTCCCAACTCCAATCTAGATTACCTCTTCTCGAACCCCCTCTCTCTCTGACTCCCTATTTCCTCTCTCTCGCCTACCCCTCTCTCTCTCATGTTCTTATATCCAGGCTAGTATATATATAGTATTATATATATATATATATATATAATATATATATATATATAATATCACTTTTTCCTTGGTTCTTTCTTCGTCCTTCTTCCACCCAGAATATATTCATCTTTCTCACCCTCTCTCTCTCTCTTCTCTGCCAGCCCCTTAACCTCTCTCCTCTCTCATGTCTTAATAATCTCAGGCTAGTAATATATATATATCATATATATATTATAGTATATAATATAGTATATAGTATATATTAATATATATATAGTATATATATATATACAACTTTTTCGCTTCGCTTCTTTCGCTTTCGTTTTCTTTCCCACCCAAATCTATCCATCCTTATCAATCATTTATACAAAGAACAACAGCGCCCCGTCTTTGGCCGGTGTCTTGTAAATTCCTCTTTTTTGTTTTGTTTTTTGTTTTTTTGTTTTTTTGTTTTTTTTTTTCCTCCATCGGGCTTCTCAAGACAAGTTCCAGAGAAACCTACTCACTTCGGACCTGTCTGCTTTGCCCACGCGACACCTTTCAATGATTGCAAAGCCTTTCTTTTACGGGTTGATCCGTCCAGAAACCTTTTGCTCCGTTAACTCACCCTGTAGTCTTCACTCAACCGGTAACATCACGATATTCGACATAACATCAGCCCATAACTTCCTCTAGCGCCAACCTACCCCCACTTCCCCTCTCCTCGCCTCGCCAACCCCACTTTCAAGACGCGGTCAATCTCAAGTACGGGGAGAGGTTTTGGTATGCTTATTTTTTGATTCTTTTATATCCCGCCACGCGTCCTTACCTGCTCTCTACCTCTACCTCTGCTCTCTCTCTGTCTCTCTCTCTCTTCTGGGTTAGATTTCTTCTGCTCTTCGTTCTGTCTCTGCTTTCTCTTTTCTCTTCTCTCTCGGTCTTGTTTTGATCGTGCTTTCTTCTGGTTACTCTGCCTGTTTACATATTTGGCTTTTTTCTTTTCTTTTTTAGCTGCCTAACACCTGGTGCCCAGATGGCCTGGGAGAAGGTCAGTCGTGGCTGTGAGAGTCTTAGGTAATTGGCTTGGGGCTATTTGCAGTGGAAGTTAAGAGACGTCGTCCGGAGTGTTTCGGAATGTATCTGGTCTTTAGCATTCTGAAATATGCGCTTGAGAATATTAGGCCTACTGCTTATGGTTCTTCTTTGCCTCTTTACTTTCATGTTCTTGTGGATCTGCGTGTGGAACTACTATCAAGTGCACACTGTTGTTATTGTCACGTGAGTTTTTTTTTTAATCAACAGTTTATTTTTCAATTCTTTTTTTTTTCCCTTGTTTATCTTTTTTTTGCTGATATTTTTTATGGTTTATTTATTTGTCTATTTTGACAGGTATCGGAATAGAAGCAAACTCTATAATGGTTAGTGACTGCTGTTGAGCGCGTTAGTTAAGGCGTGTCTGCAGTGGTTGTGTCGAGCGGTTACAAGATGGGCACATTAATGAACTCCCGCCTAATACGCTTACTGTGTGCTGAAGTCGATGCATCTCCAAACGATCCTATCACTTTATGAAACAGGGTGTATTTGTTTATATTTATTTTCTTTACCAGTGTAAATTTAGCTTTATTTTTTTCTGTTTTTATTACTATGTTTCTCTTATGTCAGGTTACAGGGGATCTGAGTCTTCCTTTTTTTTTTTTTTTATATGTCAGAAAGGAAATATCGCCAGTGTTTTCCATCGCATATATTCGGTCAATGTCCTTGTAGTAATTCGGTGATCTTTAGTTAGGGCAATTGTTGATTTTTTTGTTATATAGGCCGTGATAGCCTTGACGTACGAGTAGAAGAGGTTCTGTTCCGTTCGTAAACGTGTATTTTTTTCTTGTATATCAAATCAATTTTCGGTACTATATGACCTTTAGGCACCCGCTTTGCTTTGCTTATTCATAGTAAATCATTTTTTTTTAATTTCACCGTCAACATCCGGTTGTTTTGTTAGGGTTAGGTTAAGGGTTAGGGGTTTTAGTGACTTGATAATTTAAAAAACCTCTAAACATCGTCCGGTTAACAAACAACGCGGAAATGTTGACGATGTAATGAAAAAAATGTAACTTATGAATCAGTAAAAGCAAAAGGGGTGCCTAAAGGTCATAAGGTCTAAATGTTCTCTATTGAATAACATAAATGCCATTAATCCGTTGCAGCCGCTTGCAAAAAGAACAATTTCTTAATTTTTTTTTTACTGTTTGTCCAAGTATGAAAAATAACAACTGGAATTAAAAAATAAAAAAAAAAAAAAAAAACAAGGCTAAATAGGAATGTAAATAATTATGTGTCCTTGGAATTTCTTTTAAAGTGTTTGCATACCTCTTTCTTTCCTTACGTTTCTTCTCTTCTATTTTTCTCTGTCACATCTCTATCTTAGTTCTTCTTCCAGCGCCTCTCTAGCGTCTGACTTCGTCTTGGTGGTCGTCGCACTTAACTCATTTCTTCTTCTAGGTCAGTCTTGTTGCCAATGACATCACCAACCAAAAACTCGTGTTATTTTCGGTCAATTTTATTTACTTAAAATACATTTTCTGTATAAACATAGCGCGCGTGCGAGGTGAGTTCAGTTAAGGCAGTACATCTTCAACTGCCTGACGTCTAAACTCGAAACGAAGGAACGCCAACGCAGGTCCCCGTGACTTCACGTATTTTCGCGGGCTTCCTGCAAATATTTCCAAAAGGATAAGTCCCGCCCGTGATATAAAGGAGCCATCCCTTTAGAAATACAGTGGGATTGATAACAGATAAGTCTTTATGCACCGCATACGAATAGGACAGGGAGTAAGTTTATTTTTTTTATAATAATGAGTATTTTTATCCATATTCTAAGGAATTACACGGATAATGTATAAACAGGCGTAACCCTTTCATGAAAATCAACACTGAAGAATGTCAGTAAATCGTATTAATTTCTGAATTGATTTGGTAAAATTTCCTTTTTAATCGAGAGAAGTTTTAATTTATTTTTGTAAACATACGGACTTTACGCCCATCTTTAGAACAACGTTACGGCCATATTTGAGTAAAATTGGAGCGAAAAATCGATTGTTCGAGATTTAAATTTTAAAGAAATCACCAGCTGTGTAATATTATTTTGCTTTTGTTATCTGATGCCCTATTAGTGTTACCTACTTTTCAACTTATAGAAAAATCAGAACATTAAATAAGCCATTTAATATCAATTTAAATTCATTTTTTAAAAGTGAAACGGTACCAGTAAGATGAAAATAACCCAAACACGAATACCTTATTCTATGCTAGTTAACTCTTTGCCTACTTTAAACCGCTGCACAGTGGCTCTCCCGACGCTGTGAGTCCCTTCCAATATTCGCTTGCAGCGGCTTTCACGCTTTGTCGGCTTGTTTAAATACTGAAACATCACTACTAATTGGAATTTATTTGAATAGAATTTTTCTGCGAGTAATAGGAACTATCCTAATACAGTAAAAAATACCATAGAAAATTTGGTTTAGCTGTGGCAATTAAATTGTAGGTGAGCCCAAGAGTTNTATGGATGTATTATTATATCTGAGTTATATATACTATTATTTAGTTTATATTTGAAATAATGAAATTGCTGTTAGTCTAGAACAAAAAAATACATAAGGGAGGTTTTCATTAACCACTCCGATATATATTATATTAGTAGTATATATATATATATTTACCATATATATATTTTATATATATAATATGTACATTTTGAGCAGGCGGGGTATGGGGGAGTACAGTTGAAAACACAGGATTAAATAAGTTAAGTGTGAGTTTATTTGGCCGACGCTGTCAGTGTTTTTGAAATCTATTAATTGATCATTTAGGGCATTTGTTGGTACTGTTGAAAGGTAAGGAAGAATTTTTATATCACAGAATAACGAGAAAGCGAGTTGAATAAAATCCTTGTTTATCAGTCTGTTTAAAATTTTGAACTTTGAAAAGTTTGCAAAAAAGGATGACCGGTTTGAAATATGATGTCAAAGTATTCTTCTTTTACTGGTGTGAGTATGGGTACGAGTGTAGGTGTTGTATTTCGAAATAGAAAGACATTGTGCATTTTTAAGGGTGTGTGGTTGCGCTTAGTGTTGTATAAATCTTTTGCGATATAACGACAGCGAAACGTCTCCTTTTTTCAACTTCAATTTTAAACAGACAGATAAACAAGAATACCACTCGCTTTTCTTGTTTATTCTGTGATAAAAAATTTCTTATCAACTTTCCATATACCACATGTCCTGAAGATGATCTAATTAATGATCGAAACATACGCAGCAACGTCGGTTAATTAACTCACCACTTAGATTTAAACCTGTGTTTTTTTTTCAATCTTTCTTATATACTACATAACCTTCGGAGTCACATCCTTTTCTCCACACACACACACACACACACACACACACAATGCGCACACACGTGCGTGCTCCTGTGCCTGTATTTATTTGTTACCATTATTCGGTCTAATGTGAGTCGAGAGGCAATTTCAAGGGAGAAAGCGAAAGAGAAGAAATACGAGTCGTAGAGAGTGGGGGGGGGTAAATTTATGTATTTCATTCCACCTGGGTCTATTATAATGAAGTTATTTGCACTCTGATATATATCTCATAGCAAAAGGGAGGGCTGACAAATGATTGAATGCATTGTGATTCTTGGCATTTATACGCCGGTGGGCCCCACATCCGGACATACATATCACTTTCATATATAAATATATAATATATACCTATATAATGATATGGATTAATATTACATATACTATAATATATACTGTGTGTGTGTGTGTGTTGTGTGTGTGTGAATAATATATATAATATTGGAATGAATACATAAATATGTATATATATATGTGTGTGTGTGAATATATATATATATGAATGAATATATATGTATGTGTGTGTGTGTGTGTGTGTGAATATATATATATATATGAATGAATACATATATGTATATATATATATATATGTGTGTGTGAGTGTGTGTGTGTGAATATATATATATATATATATATGAATGAATACATATATGTATATATATATATATGTGTGTGTGTGTGTGTGTGCGTGTGTGAATATATATATATATATATATATATATATATGAATACATATATGTATATATATGAACATATATATATTCATATATACGTGTGAGTGTATGCGTGGTGTGTGTGCATGCTAGCTCATCCGGATATATATGTATATATACATATATATATATATGTGTGTGTGTGTGTGTGTGAGAGAGTGTGTGAATATATATATATATATATATATATATATATATATATATAATATATGAATGAATACATATATGTATATATATATATGAACATATATATATTCATATATACGTGTGAGTGTATGCGTGTGTGTGTGTGTGTGTGTGTGTGTGTTTGTGTGTGTGCGTATGCGTGTGTGTGTGTGCACGCTAGCTCATCCGGATATATATATATATATATATATATATATATATATATATATATATATATATATCTTGTATCTACGTGTTTGTCTTTCTGTTAGTTATATACGCACGACTTCACCCTGACTTAACTCTTCTGTATTAATTCATCGTCACACCCGAATACACGCACACACACACACAACACACACACACACACACACACAAAATATAATACACACACACACACATATATATATATATATATATATATTTTATATATATGTTTATATATATATATATATATATATATATATATATATTATGGAAAAGGTGACTTACCTGTGAAGATGGTCACAATGGTTAGTTGATGCAAAATTCAGAAAAGTAAGACAGCGATATATCAAATAAAAAGTGCTCAATACGTTAGTAGAGCAAATTTATTGTAATACAGGTACAAGTGATAACCTATTCGAGTTTCATCATAAGTATCTTCAGGGTTAAATCTACTAGATTAATCAAGATATTGATTGATTGCAGTCGATTACACGTGTGTGTCTTTCGCGATAAACGGTTCGTTACGGGATAGAATTCGACGAACGCTGCTTTGAAATTCAAAAGTTTAAAAAGCGGAAGTTCTGTTTTCACAAGGATCAAAAAGTAAACCTAACCTTACATTTTTACATTTTGATCCTTACGAAAACATAACTTCCGCTTTTTTGAACTTTTGAAATATCAAAAGACACACACGTGTAATCGACTGCAATTAATTAATATCTTGATTAATCTAGTGGATTTAAACCTGAAGTTCCTTATGATAAAACTCGAGTAGGTTATCACTTGTACCTGTATTACAATAAATTTGCTCTACTAACCCGGAAGATCCTTATGGTGAAACAGGGATCCGTATCGTAAAGTAAGGAGCTGATGATAGGTGTGGTGCTCCATCTCAGATACAATCTCCTTGTTCTAGCGCTAGTGAAAATGGGAAAAACTGCCTCGATGTCTGACTGATACCAACTTTAGGCCACTCCGACTTATGTATATATATATATGCATACATATATATATATGCATACATGTATATATATATATATATATATATATATATATATATATATATATATATATATATATATGAGGAAAAAATGAGTAAATAAAAGAAATGTAAATGGATAAAATGAATTTAATCGATATCACATTAATCGATATCACTTACACATGTGTTTCGGTCAGTTTATGTGTGTGAAAATATTTCGCACACATAGAAGAATCGACCTTCATCAGAGTGAACATTTATTTTGAATGAAAAAATTCGTTCAACGAATTCAAAATAAATGTTCACTCTGATGAAGGTCGATTCTTCTATGTGTGCGAAATATTTTCACTGACCGACACACATGTGTAAGTGATATCGATTAATGTGATATCGATTAAATTCATTTTATCCATTTACATTTCTTTTCTTTACTCATTTTTCCTTATATTGTCGGATTCAATTCCTTTTCCATTTTTACACACACACACACACACACACACACACACACACATATATATATATATATATATATATGTGTGTGTGTGTGTGTGTGTGTGTGTGTGGTGACACACATATGAGCCCACCCCCGGCTTCCACTCGTATGCGACCGTACATGAGTAAGAATCCTAGCCCTCGATAGGCAGGCCCTGCCGCACACATCATATATATGGCCAGACTTAGATATATATTGATGATATATTTTTATGTAAATGCATACCAGACAATTAATATATGCACAATTACAATATAACTACTGATAAAAATAATAATCAAAAACATACATCCTTATTAACCAATAATTATTTTCACATAATGATAACCACACTAACACTATTTGCATAAACATTCACTAGCACACAATTGTCATCAGAATACAGCGTCCCATACTCACGCCATAAAATAGAATATTTGACGTCATATTTCAAAACCGTCTACTTTTTCAAACCTCAAAAATTTTTAAACGGACTGAATAACAAGGACTACCACTCACTTTTCCCACTATTCTGTGATAAATAATTTCTTATCACCTTCCACATACCAACAAATGCCCTGAAGATGATCTAATTAATAGATCGAAACACTGCAGCGTCGGCCAATAAACTCACCACTTAACCTGTGTTTTTTCATTTTTCTCAATATACTTACATACCGTCGGATTCACTTCCTTTCTTCACATATTGATGATATAGTTTGCTATATTTATAAGTATAGATTGTTCAATATCATTGCGTGGGCATGTATATGTATGTTGGGGTAGCGAAGACATAAAACCAACGGTGCTTGTTAACTGGACCTCTCCTGGATCTTGCACTGCTTG
>CM042156.1:102521885-102561885 GCA_023376005.1 Doryteuthis pealeii
TTTTTTAAAAATGTGCTTGGTATTATTGATTTCTAATTGTTTGGTTTTATCTTAATGAATATGAGTAAAAATCTCTTCAATAAATCCTAAAAGAAATTCATTAACAAGAAGAAATAACAGTAATTTTATTCTTTACTTCCTATTTTAACTAAATAGTTAAATTAGGAAAATTTAGCATTGAAAAACGGAAGTGATGAAAGAGTAAGTTTCAGTTGTTCTATTTTCCGATTATACCCCTCTGTTTCGAATCTTTTTATTTGAATTCTTAATTAGTTTCATTAGCCTTTCTGATTTAATCTAATATTTTATTACATTTAAACTTAAATACTTGCACCCGGAGGGTGCATATATTTGCTAGTATATATATATATATATATATATATATATATATCTTATTATAATGGAGATTGTGGGTTTGTATGTCTGTAACCGAAACTATATTACTATTCAATTCACAATTCCCTTTGTTATTTACATCACATTCTCCATGATTTTATTTTTTATTTAAACCTCAATTATTAGTAAAATTGTTTTACATCATTAAGACTGTTAACAATATCTACATACTAATAACATGCAATTATATTTATATATTCAACCAAATAGCGGTTTACAGTGTGAATGGGAAGGCTAATTTGCATATTGATCTTCAAAAATTTGATTTTAATAAATATATGCTTAGTATTATTGATTTCTAATTGTTTGGTTTTATCTTAATAAATATGAGCAAAAATCTCGGGGATAAATCTTAACAGAAATCTATTAACATAAAGAAATAACTGTAATTTTATTCTTTTCTTCCTATTTTAACTAAATAGTTAAATTAGGGAAATTTACCACTGAAAGACGGGAGTAAGGGAAAATGGTGGAACAGTTAGTTTCAAAGTTGTTCTATTTTCCGATTATACCCCCTCTGTTCCAAATATTTTTATCTGAATTTTTATTATTCATTAGCCTTTCTAATTTAACATGATATTTTATTATATTAAAACTTAAATACTTGCACCCGGAGGGTGCATATATTTGCTAGTATATATAAACATGTGCCTGTCTTTCACTGCACATCAGATGATGTACTTCAACTGAGACACCCACTTATACAAGGCCCTCTTTTTACATTTTTTCTTCTTTATTTCTCCCGATCATTTCACAAAAGCCAAAGAGGAGTGGCTAAGTGATGGCATCTTTCAAAAAACACAAACAGATGCCTCCTTTTATTTCATTTTTTGATCGCTCGCCACGGACTCCAAAAAAGACGGAACGTCACGGCCAAGACAAAGGTTCTGCTGAAACGAAGAGCAAGTTTCTTTTTCCGGCTGAGTACGCGTCAGCGCTTTTGCTTTTGCCTCAACCGGCAAACAGAACCGTGAAGAAGTCCTATTAATTCTGCTTACTTAACGATCTAATACCGCCGACTTACCTATCCAGGTGTGCACTACTTCCCCGACCCAACCCAATTTCAACTCGATCTGACCGAGTGTCTACATCATCTACAGTATATGTTTCAGAAAGAGTTACACAGAGTGCTCTTATTCTAGGGGGCATTCCTCTACAAACGTACTCAAAGTACATCCCGCCCTGTCGACTGGGGCGTTAGAATGCACCGACTGCACCTCTGCAGAGGGGTAACACTCCTCCAATGGGGTCACCTGTTGGCCGTGGGTGGGGACCCGTGATGCTTAAGGATAGAATCCAGGTGGATGAGTAGTTCATGACTTGCAATACTCCAGTTTGGCCATATCTTGGACTAGACGGGCGGTCTGAGAGGCCCCTCCGATCAATCGGCTGGTGACCTCAAGCCCTAGCCCCTATATGATTGCCTCAACCCTATTGCCCTTATGGCAAGCCCCAACCCTCTTTATCATATGGGTGCTAGAAGGCGGTGGCTGAGGGTCTACATGTCCTGGAAATAACGTTAAACTCTCTCTGGTGGTGAGGTTCCAGTTTTGAAGTTTTGGGGGATGTGGAGCACCTCTTCATCACCATTGCTCCCTGGTCCACTCTAGCCCGCAGTGGTAGTACCTGTTAGGGTCCAATCTATGAGTTAAATAGAAAAATGTATTTATTAAAAAATTGTATTATCCATTAAGAATTGATGTATTTCAAAACTTTATCGGCATTAAATGACCCGCTGAGGTTGATATGCCGTAAACCAAACCAAACCAAACCAATGTACGTCTATTCGCATACTTATGTTTGTCTATATATAGGTGTGTTGTGTAATGGTTCGAGTCCTAGAAAAAGGACTTGACAACCCGATTTCCAATCCTAAACGAGACTATTTGCTTGCAACACCGACGGTAGTAAAACTATACCGACTCAAGTTACCTCTTAATTGATTTCCACTCTGACCTGACTCCACGACTCCGACTCTACGACTCCGACTCCATTGTCCTGTAATCAACTGAGTGACAATGTAATTAAGTGAATAATTTCAATAAAAAATGATATCTATTATTCAACCTATGTATCCAGATATTCGTACCAGTGTTACATAATTATTAGAGACCTAATATTTATGTGCAATAGTGTAGAAAACAAGATGGCGTTTAAGTGTAGCTGGCGGCCTTGAAGATTGAGTGACAAGCTTGCTCTCAGTCCTAACCCTATATTCCGGGATAAGCCGTGAGAACCGGTACAGAGGACCCTCTCTTCCGGTTTAGATAGTAAGTAAGTTTCAGTCAGTTAGAAGGTAGGAGCCAAGCTCGTAGGTTGTAAGTCGCGTATTACGCGCTGCCGTTCTCATCTGCGCAGATTTTCTGGTTGGGGGATTTAAAAATAAAGTAAGATCAAAGTAAATCGGAGTTTTGTGTTATTACCTCTAAAAACTAACAATGACACAGGGCTTCTGATAAAGAGAAATCCTCAATAGAAGACCAGAACCGAAGTCCCCAAGAGAAGTCCAGACCTTAGAAGATTCCAGACCAAGACAAGATGTTATAAGATTCCAAAGACGGCCAGAAGAATAGAGTAAGAAAGAAGTAAGTAATGAAGTAATGAAGAGGGTATACAACAACAGTTCTTCTATCTATCTGTCTATCTTTTTATATCTCTCTCTATAAATGTATATATATATATATATATATATATATATATATATATATATATATGTATATGAGTGTGCGAGTAAGTGTGTATGCGCGCGCGTGTGTGTGTGTAACAGACAGATGCATAAAGACATGTACATACACACACAATCTTTCAATCTATCACGTCTAAAATATTTGAACAGATAATTGTAAACTAATCGCTTCTTAAAATCGGGGTGCTTACTAGTCATTTAAATCCCCAAAAGGGTTAGAATGGGCCCTTTAGCCTTGGTCGGCGACCCATCTAAATCAATGAAAAGACCGACACAAAAGCTCCTCTGCCTAGGAAAAGCTAGGGGAATAAACCCCGAAAACAAATCAGGAGCCGAAATCCCTAAGGTGGTGTGATGCTGAAATCCAGTGCTACCCATCAACTCCTGCGACACTACCGTTGCCAAACTTCATTGGTACCTTACCTTTCCTTTATATCACAGCGGCAGTGTGAAGAAGGGGGATTTGCTGATTGGGCAACAGCTCATCCTCCATGTAAACCCACACAGGCTACGTAGTTCTAAAAAAGAAAATTTGGACATTACTCCCTTGTTTCTCGTAGACGGAAGGATGCCAACAGAATACCTTTGTGAAAGGTACACATCCAACTAGTCTCTCGACAGCGATGGGTAAATAGTAGGGCAGACTGGGCTCTTTAAGAGAAGGAAATTCAAACCCGTTAAATTCCGCTTAAGAAATTGACTTTGTGTCATATCCTGCTCATTCGAAGTGGTTGGTAAATCTGTATCCTAGTTAAGGTCTACAAAATATTAGAAATCGCAGAAACTTTTGTTTTATATATATATAATATATATATATTATATATATATATTATATATAAACAAAAGTTTTGCGATTTCTAAATATTTTATATATATATATATATATATATATATATATATATATATATTATATATATATATCATCAACATTATCATCATGTCGCGCTTTCAGCACGGATATCCATGACACTCTCTCTCTATCCGTCCCTATCGCTAATCATTCTCGGGAGGTCCTCTATGCAGCATCCTGCATCCGCACAGAGCTGACCAACGTACGTTTTTGCTGGTCGGCCCACACTGGCTAGTCCATGTGCTGGCTTCCACAGGAGGACGTCGCTTATGAGTTCGTCCTTGCTTCTCCAGCAGTGTCCCGCGTGTCTTGTCCGTCTTACTCGGATGGTTTTGGTGATATATGGCAGGTGGCCGTACAGCTGTTTTCTCGTAGGGTGCTGTTTCCACATCTTGTTCATGATCACCCGCAGCATTCTTGTGCAGCTCCCGTCTAGTTTATTCTCTAGTCGCTTAGTTAGGGTCCAGGGTCCCATCTATGGGTTAAATAGAAAAATGAGTTTCAAAACAAGCATTTAAAAATTAAGTTTGAAAACAAAATTGAGTATCCACCAAGAAAAAACACAAAAACAAAACGCCTTCGCCATAAATAAAATAACCCAACAAGGGTTGACATGCTGTAAAAAAAACCAACCAACAAGATCTTTTTTTTTAAGCGGAGTGCAACTGGTTTGAATTCTGACGTTTCCTTCTCCTAGACTGATCAATCGATCTATTTATCGATTCATCGGTCGATCAGTCTTGGAGTAGTAAAACTCAGAAAGATAAAAATCAATGGTTCCGTCTTTTGTTTTAATTGCATATCAACCTTTGTAGTTTATTTAATGCGAAGTCGTTCATCTAGAGAAACTAGTGGCAGTATTCAACCAATAGCTGCCGGTGTTATATACTCATATATAAAAAGTAAAGAAAAATCGTCGGGCTGGCCTATAGTCGGTATCAGCCAGACAGCGAGGGAGTCTATCCCCTTTTCACTAGCGCTAGACTAAGGAGATTATTTTAGCGTCTGAGGTGGAGTGCACATCTACCACCAGCTACTTACTTTACCGCACAGATCCCTGGCTAACGTTTTAGCCCAAAAGTGAACATAATAGCGGAACTGGGGTTCGAACTCACTTACTATAATGTAGCAATTCAGCACGTTAGCCACTACGTGACATAGAACCCCTCGGTGATATGATTTTTTTCTTTAATAGCATAGCAACCCTTCTGGGTTATTTGATTTTAAATCCATCATTGTGGATGAACAGTACTGGTACTATTTAACCAGTAGCTGTCATGATGTAGGGGTTCGTACATTTCCCAAGGGCATTAGTCCGAAAGTGAATGTAATAGCATGACTGGAGTTCATATTTGCTTACTATGATCTCGCATATCCTTGTTATTTGTTCACGGAGTTGGCCTGATTCCAAAATGGTATGATATTTTGAGCTACGACTTCTAGGAAGAAAACTGAAACAATGGGAGAAACTGATATTTTTTGTTTGCGCCAGAAACTACAATTTGCTGGTTGTGGGTGTTAATTGGTAGCAAGTAACAACTATGATCTCGCATAACCATATTATTTGCTCACGGAGTCGGCCTGATTCCAAAATGGTATGATATATTGAGCTATAGCTTCTAGGAATAAAATTGAAATAATGGGAGAAATAAGAATTTGCTGATTGTAGGGTTTAACTATGATCTCGCATAACAGTGTTATTTGTTCACGGAGTCGGCCTGATTCCAAAATGGTATGTTATGTTGGGATATAGCTTCTAGGAACACAATTGAAATAATGTGAGAAACAACAACTTGCTGGTTGTAGGGCTTAATTGGAAGCAAGTGACAACAAGTACGTATTGCTTACCAACACTCCAACACAACGCAGCTGTATTTCAAGGCCTAATTGACGGTGTCTAAAAAATTATTATCTACAAGGAAATGACTTGTGTTCAATTCAATATTTTCTTGTCAGATGTATTTAACACACAAATGAAGGAAATGTGACAGACAAAGAAATTAGATAAAAAAAACAACATCTGATTGTCGTCGAAGTACTAAGCGAGAATGAAAATTAGTTTTGGGGGATCACAGGGAAATATACTCATGAATAAATAAAGGCCTCCTCACCCCCGAAAAAAGAATGGCAAGCTGGAAACTGGTGAAAGAAAGAATTGAGTGAAGAAAGAGTGAATGAATGAAGTGGAATAAAGATGTAATGAATGAATGAATGAATGAAAAGTGAGGGAAAAAGTAATTGAAAGAAAACATGAAATAAAGAAACAAAACTAAAAAATGAAAGAAAATAAAACCAGAATGAAAATTAAAAAGCAAACAAATGTAAAAGAAAGAAAGAAAGAAAGAGAAAGAAAGAAAGAAAAAGAAAGAAAAAGAAAGAAAGAAAGAAAAAGAAAGAAAGAGAGAAAGAAAACATAAATGAACGAAGGGTGGCGAATCATTCAAAGAAAGAAAGAAAGAAAGAAAGAAAGAAAGAAAGAAAGAAAGAAAGAAAGAAAGAATGCAACATAAATGAAAGAAAGATAAAGAAGCGTTGGCAAGCAAAAGAAAGAAAGAAAGAAAGAAAGAAGAAAGAAGGAAAGAAAAAGTAAGAAAAAGAAAGAAAAAGAAAGAAAGAAAAAAGAAAGAAAGAAAGGAAAAGAAAGAGAGAAAGAAAACCTAAATGAACGAAGGGTGGAGAAGCATCCAAAGAAAGAAAGAAAGAAAGAAAGAAGAATGCAACATAAATCAAAGAAAGATAAAAAAAAAGCGTTGGAAAGCAAGAAAGAAGAAAGAAAGAAAGAAAGAAAAAGAAAGAAAGAAAGAGAGAAAGAAAACCTAAACGAACGAACGAACGATGAAGAGACATACAAAGAAAGAACGAAAGAATACGAAATGGAAAGCAAGATAAAGCAACGTTGAAAGAAATAAATAAAGAAAGAATGAAAAAAATGAAAGAATCAATCAATCAATGAAGGAAAGAAAACTTAAACGAAAGATGAAGAAACGTTGGAAAGCAAAAAGAAAGAAAGAAAGAAAGAAAAGGTGAAAGAAAGAAAGAATATGAAAAGAAAGAAAGAAAGAAAGAAGAAAGAACAAAGGGGAGACAGAAATAACGCCTAAACGAACGAAAGATTGAGAAACATTAAAAGAAAGAAATAAAACCTAAAAGAAAGATGAAGAAATGTTGCAAAGCTAAAAGAAAAGAAACAAAGAAAAAGAAAGAAAGATAGAAACACATAACACTTAAACTAACGAAAGAAAGAAAGAAGAAAGAAAGAAAGAAAGAAAGAAAGAAAGAATACGCAAAGGAAAGAAAGGTGAGGAAAAGTAGAAAGAAAGAAAGATGAAGAAATGTTGAAAGACAGTAAGCAAGCAAGCAAAAAGAATGAATGAAAGAAAGCAAGAAAGAAAGAAAGAAAGAAAGAAAGAAAGAACATACAAAAGAAGAAAGAATCTGATGTGTGAATGAAGGAAAAAGCAAATACGGTAGCAATAAAATGACATTCGGACAGCAAATGTTTAACCAAAAACAAATTAAAGAAAGAAAGAAAGAAAGAAAGAAAGAAGGAATCATAGAATGAAAAACAGAATGAAAAGAAAGAAAAGAAAGAAATAAAATGACATTTGGACTGCAAAACATTGGACAACCAAAAACAAATTAAAGAAAGAAAGAAAGAAAGAAAGAAAGAAAGAAAAAGAAATCAATGAAGGAAAAAAAGAATGAAAATAAGGAAAAAATCGCATTCGGACTGCAAAACAATTTGATAAACAAAAACGAATTAAAGCAAGCAAGAAGCAAGAAAGAAAGAAAGAAAGAAAGAAAGAAAGAATCAAAGAATGAAAATAAAGAAAATAAAGAAAAAATGTCGCATTCGGACTGCAAAACAATTGGATAAACAAAAACGAATTAAAGAAGACAAAAACGAAAGAAAGAAAGAAAGAAAAAAAGAAGGAAAGAATGAAAATAAAGGGAAAATGTCACATTTGGACTGCAAAACAATTAAATAAACAAGAACAAATTAAAGAAAGAAAGAAAGAAAGAAAGAAAGAATGAATCAATCAAAGAATGAAAAAAAGAATGAAAAGAAAGAAAATAAAGGAATAAATGACATTCGGACTGCAAAACAATTGGATAACCAAAAACAAATTAAAGAAAGAAAGAAAGAAAAGAATGAAAATAAAGGAAAAAATGTCACATTCGGACTGCAAAACAATTGGATAACCAAAAACAAATTAAAGAAAGAAAGAAAAAAAAGAAAGAAAAAAAAAAAAAAAGAAAGAAAGAAAGAAAGAAAGAAAGAATCAAAGAATGAAAAAAAGAATGAAAATAAGGAAAAATCTCACATTCGGACTGCAAAACAATTGGATAAACAAAAACAAATTAAAGCAAGCAAGAAGGAAAGAAGAAAGAAAGAAAGAAAGAATGAAAAGAAAGAAAATAAAGGAATTGAATGAAAATGAAATCAATCAAAGAAATAAATGCAATAATAATAATAATAATAATAATAATAATAATAATAATCAATACGAATGAGAAGAGAGAAAAAAAATGAAAGAAATCCAACTTATACGTTATAACAAAAAGAAATGGACATGAATCATGGTTGAAGAAAAAAAAAAGAAAAGAAAGATGAACTTGCAAAAAGAAAGTGTGCATTTGGCAGAAACAGAGACCTTTCACAGGGTGAGTGTAGTCAAGCATATCTGCCGGCCAGACGTTGTGTCGGAATACTCTTCGGCAGCGCCCATCATGGTGCCATCCAGCCTCCGACTGCAATTCTTTCCGGCCGTTCGATTTCATTAGTTTTTTTTTTAACCGCCATCTTTTTTTTCATCTTTTTTTTTGTTCTATTTTGCCTTCTTGGTTTTCTCTATCATCTGCTTTCCGGAAGCTAATTGCATTCTGGGTAAAGGTTACAATTTGTCACAGTTCTTCATATATAGGGATAATCGGTATAAAATTTATATGAGAGAGTAAAATTGGGAAATATTTAAGAAAAGGAAAAAAATATTTTTAGTAAATCTGCTGTTCACAGTGGAATATTAAAGAAGGGAAAATAAAGATGCAAATATCGAATAACCAATTTATAAACCCACATATATATATACTTATGGAAGCGCGTGGTGTAATGGTTAAAGTCATGGGAAATGGACTCGTCGCCCCGAGTTCAAATCATGGATGTGGTAATTGCATTTCACTTAGCGCTAATACCCTTAGAAAAGGTATGAATCTTACTCTCCCTCCAGCTATGGGTAAATAGCAGGGCAGACTAGGCTTTTTAACCTTGGTTAGGCAACCGGTCTAGAAGGAAAACTCTTAATTAAAACCTGTTGAACTCCGCAGAAGAAATTGACCTTGTGTCGCATCCTGCTCGTGCGGAGGGGTTGGTAAATATATATACACATATATACGTTTAAAAAAAAGAACACCACGAGACGCGTGTTTATAACATTAAAAAAACGCGTCCATTTCTGAAAATCGTCTCTGAAGATAAAGTTTACTTTGAAATCGATAAGACAAAAAAACATCTTTTGTTTTTTATTTTTTATATGCATTGTAATTGCCTTCAAATCATTAATCTATAATAATATACTTAACAATGCTTCAAGCAAATTATCAATTACTTATATACACATATATATTATACCCGATGACACATAACGAATATATTATTATATATACTAGCAACTTTTACCCGTATTATATAGGGCTTGTAAGATGGCTAGAAATATCAAGCACATTTTATTACAGTTTAGTATAATCATTTGTATATAAAGGAAGTTGTATGTATTGCTATTGATAGATAATAGATCATATGGAAATTTGGTCCCTAAAATAAAGAGATACTTCTTAAAATCTGGAGCTGTGTCAGTGCTACTCTATGGCAGGACCACTTTGCCTCTAACGAAACACTTGGATAAAAGATTAGATGGGAACTACACTAAGACGCTGTCTTAACCAAATCTTGAAATTATGGACCTGCCACGGTTTCGATTCATGTGATCTCTTCAGTACCCTACATTATAAAGTATAATAATAAATTGTATTTTTAATCATTGCTTGGTTGAAAACTGATTTGTTATCCAGAAAATCTATGCCAGTCAATTTCAGCACAGACAGAATTCAACAGAACTTCAATAATCAATTAATCACATTTATATTAATGAATAATTCATCTGCAAACTTATAGGGAAGCAAATACGTTTGTACCATTTTTCTTACTTGTAATTACGTGTCAGTTTTGAGTTTGTACTTTTATGCTATATAAATATACTAGAAAAGTCTACCCGGCGTCGCCTGGGTAGAAGAGGAGCTAAAAAGGTTAGTCTCGCAGATCCGTTATTATTGAACCGCCAGTTGAATCATCGCATGATGCAACATTAAAATCCCTACTAACACACAGACAGACACACACACACACACACAACACACACACACACACACACACACAAGACCTTACGTTGATCAATCCAAGAAAAATTAATGTCTACTATCTAAAATATTAAATTTAAAAAATAATTCCATGCTGTTATCATTTAAATTTTATTTTTTAAACATCTTCACGAATATAAACAAAATCTTCATTATTTTTGCTCAAAAAGCAGGCTCTGGTGATAGTGAGAGTGTATATACATTTACTATTGTTACATAATCTATGCAGTTGCATGAGATTATTGTCAATTCCCTGTATTTATGAAAGGATGGCCCTTTTCATATCACGGGCGGGACTTTCCATGGAATATCACAGAAAGCCCGCGAAATACGTGAAGTCACGTGGGACCTGGTTGGGTCTTCAGTTTTGGCTTGGACATCAGACAGAGAAGATATGTCTGCTCAGCTGGGACTCACCTGCATACGTGCGCTATGTTTAGTTACATGAAATGTTTAGTTAATAAATAAAAGTTTAAATAAATAATATGGTTTTGTGGTTGATGAATGTCTTGGCAACAAGACTGACCTAGAAGAAGAAATGAATCAAGGACGACCAACCAACAAGAAAAGAAAAATAGAAGACCAGACAGGAAGTCCCCAAGACTAGGTCCAGACGCTGGAAGAAGAACGTAAGATACCAAAGATGAGCAGAAGAAAAATAGAAGTAAAAAGAAGAATATACAACACTATGTCAATAATTACTTTATTTTCGTAGTTTCCTCCGGACATACATACACACCAATTGTCCTTTATATATATATATATATATATATATATATATATATATATATATATATATATATATATTATAATCAAGAACAAACAAATTATTCCAAAGGATGAAATTATTCATAGATGGAAAAGTTAGTTGACGTTAAGACGTTTCGTTTTTTTTTTTTGTTTTTTTTTAAATCTTCATCAGAACAATTGGATGAATATGATGTTGTCTAAGTTGAGATTAATTTTATTCAAAATGAGGTTAACTTAAATTAGACGGGTTCGACAAAATCATACTCCTGATCCTCTTGAAGAGATCTCATCGATTCAAACCTTTTCCCAATGTTAAGGCCTCCCATCTTTTAATGGTGTTGGCGTTCTTGTGTTATAAGGCGTGTGTCAAATGCCCACTTCTACTTATAGACTCGCCGACAACCATGTGACCAACTTCTTGGCCAATCACTGGCAGTACTCTGCCGCTGTTATAATATTTATACAGGCTGTTCGGATCTTAACTACACTCAATTGCCTTCAACCTTCGTGGACGACGGAACATAGGATTATATCACTGGACCTTTGACACTACGTAGGATTCCATAACTCAGAACTTATTCACTTACCAAAGGATTCTATAGTTCAGGACTTACTTACTTTAAGTCCTTTTTAACTGGCCAAGGATGGCGGTCAGAAACTCAACAAATGGTTAGCAAGCTCGTCACGCAGATTCATTAATACATAATAGCGAGTTCTATCTCTCGCTGGGTGCTCCATACTTGCGACCTTGTGTCACACCCTACCCGTAGCGAACAGGTTGGTTGAATACAAAGAGCGTCTCATTGTGGTGTAATTGTTAGCGAGTTAGCTTTGCAGATCCATTGCTACATGGTAGAGAGTTCGATCCCCGCTGGAGATCTCATACTTGCGACGTCGTGTCACCCCCTACCCTATACGAACGTGTTGGATAAATATATGGGCGTTTTGTCGTGGTGTAATGGTTAGCAAGCTAGTCTCGCAGATCCATTACTACTACTAAATAACGAGCTAGATCCTCAACAGATGCCCAATATTTTTTACCTCTTGTACATTCTACCCGTGGCGTAAGGGTTAGGTAAATAGTTTGGGTTTACCAGGGTTAGTATTATGTGAAATACAAATAGTACCGAATCTCAATAATTCTAACTTTCTCAGGAAACCACTTGGTCACGTAATTCGATCAAGTGTTTGCCAATTAAAACTAGCGCTTTTCCATTGATTTTCTCACGGTTAAATTTAAGTCCTATACTACTCTTCATTACAAAAATCATAGGCTATGCCTATTCAATATGTAACATTTATAGTCACGACGTTTCAGTCGTTGTACCCTCTGCTATTTTCAGATAAATGTCGCAGACGAAAGCTTTCTGGGAATTTCTAATTGAACCCAGTATTCAATTTAAAGGGGTTTATTTTTCTCTTTGGCTGTTCTTTGGCTTTTTTGTTGTTTTTTTTTTGGGGGGGGGTTGTTTTGTTTTGTTTTATTTTTGTTTGTTTTTTTGTTTTTTTTAGGGTTTTTTCACTTGTCTGTTTCTTTCACAAAACTAGAATATATTTAACTACAATATCCAAGAATTGAACTCACGACTGCAAGGTAACTGGATACTCTTTGACCAACTGTTACATAATTATTAGATTCCTAATATTTATGTTCAGTAGTGTAGAAACCAAAATGTCTGTTATAAGTTGCAGCCCACAGCCTTGAAGGATGAGTGACAAGGCTTGACCTGTACTGATCATCCTTCCGGTGGATACCCTGAGAATTGGTGAAGAAGACTCTCTTCCGGTTTAGATTAGAAAGAGATGTTTTAGTCAGATCGGCCAAAGCCACGACAGTGTTCAGTCGTGTTATGCACGCTCCGACTCAATCTGCGCAG
Source organism: Doryteuthis pealeii (assembly GCA_023376005.1). Lineage (NCBI taxonomy): Eukaryota > Metazoa > Mollusca > Cephalopoda > Myopsida > Loliginidae > Doryteuthis > Doryteuthis pealeii. Next base: position 102,534,859 of record CM042156.1, read on the forward strand.
GTAGTCTGGTGGGGATTTCAGAATAAAATATGATCTAAGTTAAATCGAAGTCTTGTGTTATTATCTAAAAACTAGCAATGACACAGGGCTTCTGATAAAGAGAAATCCCCAATGGAAGACCAGACACGAAGTCCCCAAGAGAAGTCTAGACGCTAGAAGAGACGCTAGAAGAATAGAAGTAAGAAAGTAAGGAAAGAGAGTATACAACACAACGCTATTAGAGGGAATTCCTGTGACGTAATGGCTAACGTCCTGGACTACGCGATCCTAGTAAGCGAGTTCGAACTCTAGTTACCCTATTACATTCACTTTCGGGCTAATACTTTTGCGAAATGTATTAGGAGAGTAGTCTTGAAAATCGATTTACTCAGCGTTTTTTTTAAAGTAGCCTGAAGGTCAGTGATTTTTACAAGTCCGTAGTTGAAGATCTACCTGTATTTATACAATCCCTGAATTATGGAATTAGAACACTTTAACTTTTTTTTTCAGCAGTAGATGAGCTAATAAAAGATCAGACGCAAAACATTTTCTTATAACTGAAAATTGTGTTTTATAAAATATACCTTAAACAAAATAGAATAAATTATTTTTTCAAGTAGCCTGAAGGTCAACGCGTTTTACCAGTCTGTAGGAGAAGATCTACCCGTGTTTACACTACCGCTGACAAAAATTGTGGAATTAGTACACTTATATTATGTTCTGCATGGTTGTTTTCTTATTTGTTTGCAAAATGGTATGGTACTGCTTTGTGTTATGGTTACAAATACTACTAAGCTGTGGTCTACTTGATTAATATCGAGTGGGCGGAAATATATAATACCATGTTATACTATTTACAATATGGAAAACCTAATGTATATTTACCGACATATATGCATGTTTTCAAATTATATTGCATTTCATACAAAACACACACCCGCGCACACACACACACACACACACACACACCACACACACACATATTATAATAACTATATATATGTTAATTATATATTACTATATATATATATATCATTTTTGCTCCATTTACAAACAAAGCTCTAAGAGGAGTGCATCAATAGTTAAAACTAGAGCTTAAATTTAATATACCAAGCGTGTTGGTAGATCCTTGCCGGAGAGAGACAAAACCCTGCTCCGCTCGTAGGAGACACAGAGAACTGGGTCTGATTGTAACCCTCATAATGGATTAGGCATAGCGTCCTTGCACACCCCCAAAGTAGACCGAGCCAATCAACCCGCAGGGCTACGAGAAAAAAATAGACATACGCACGCTCGACTAACAAAAGAAAGGTAATTTTGAAAAACTACGAAACGCCAAAGACAAAAAAAAACAAACGAACAAGAAAAATATTTTTTTGAAAAATAAAAAGAAAAGAAAAAGAAAAAAAAAAAAAAAAAAAAAAGAAACAAAAAAAAAAAAAAAAAATAAAAAAAAATATTAAAAGAACAAAAAAAAAAAAAAACCAACACAAAAAAATAAAAAACCCAAGTAAAAGAAGATAAAAAAAAAAAACAAAGAAAAAACACAAAAAAAAAAAAAACCAAACAAAAGAAAACAAAAAAAAAAAAAAAAATAAACACCCACAACAACCAAAACACACAACAAAAGCAAAAAATAAGAAAAAACAAAAAAAAAAAAAAAAAAAAAAAAAAAAAAAAAAAAAAAAAAAAAAAAAAAAAAAAAAAAAAAAAAAAAAAAAAAAAAAAAAAAAAAAAAAAAAAAAAAAAAAAACAAAAAAAAAAAAAAAAAAAAAAGAAACAAAAAAGGATAAAGACCAAGATATTGCGTGACCCCAGCAACAAAAAAAAAAAAATAATCTATTATTCGCCCTAGATACGTTGCATCAATGATCTCTTAAGACTTCCTCTGTTGAAGGTACTCCGCGTTGTGGTAGAACTCTTTTATTATAATTACCTGCACCCGGTTTTATGATTAGCTCCCTTTCTACTGACCCGCGTAAGCTGTCTCAATATTTGGCTGCCTCAAAATGAGTCATTAGAAAAAAAAAAACATTTCATATGCATATTTGTATATCAAGTATATAGTACTCTGATCACATATTAACCCCCGCTTAACGGAGAGCAAAGTTTAACTTTGTAAAAAACCTGTGCTGCCGCCCGAGCCTCCTGCTATACCTAAGTAGAGAGCCAAGTAATTAAGGATACTACTGAGTCAGACGAACCTACTGTTAGTTTTCGCATAAAGCTCTTCGAGGCTAAAATCTGACTCTTTTTCAAAAATTTTTTTTCTTCCTGGTTATGTGTTGGTAGTATATTTTTACAATCAAACTCTCTGCCGGGTTTTTTTCTCTCCGCAAGGATCTACCAACACGCTTGGTATATTAAATATATATATATATATATTATTATATATATATATATATATATATATATATATAGCAATGGGTTAAATATTTGAATATTTGAATATAGAATCCGAATCGATGTGACCCTTTACTACGGAATTTGAAAGTGATGGCCCCAACAACTTCACCTGTATCAACATGATTTCTTAACCAATATTACACTCCTCGTATATGCGTGCATGTGGGCCTATGTGTGTGTAAGGAGTGGATGTGAGGGTGTGTGGTTGAGAGAAAGAGAGAGAGAGAGAGAGAGAGAGAGAGCGGGGAGATGAAAAGAGAAAATAATATCCTATCATTTTTTTTTTCAGTATACATTTCATTTCTCACTTTTTCCTTTTCTCTCTCTCTCTCTCTCTCTCTCTCTCTCGCTCTCTCTCTCACTCTTTCTCTCTCTCTCTCTCTCTCTCCTCTCTCTCCACACACACACACAACACACCACACACACACACACACACATTTACTCAGTCGTTTGAGCGTTCGGCTAGGAATCACAACGTTCCTGGTTCGATACCGGCCCTCGCCAACTCAGCGTATGACTAGCACAGGAATCTGTGCGGTAGAGTGAGGAGCTGATGGTAGGTGTGGTGCCCCACCTCAGACCTAAAATAATCTCCTGTTCTAGCGCTAGTGAAAAGGGGATAGACTCCCTCGCTGATTGGCTGATACCGACATTAGGCCGCCCCGACATTTACTTATATATATATATATTAATATTGTTTGTCATAATTTATAAATAAACACGTGCCTCAGTTCAGAGATTGGGCATATATATCGTAGTAGATATATGCCTACGGTTCTTGGCACTGATAGTTTCACACCGATGCGATTTTCAAACTGATGAACTTGGTTCGAAAATCGCTACCCTAACACACACACACACACACACACACACACACACACATATATTATATATATATAATATATATATATATATATATATATATACCCCATATATATCATCATCATCATGTCGCGCATGCAGCACGGGTATCCATGACAATCTTTCGCCAACCCTCCCTATCATTCATTACACCTGGAAGCTCATCTGCGGAGCAGCCAGCATCTTCACATAACTGGTCAATGTAGGTCCTTGCTGGGCGCCCCACACTTGCATGTCCATGTGTTGGCTTCCACGGGAGAACGTCGCTTATGAGTTCATCCCTGCTTCTCCAGCAGTGTCCTGCATGCCTTGTCCGTCTCACTCGGATAGTTTGTGAGATGGGGGGCAGGTGACCGTACAGCTGTTTCCTTGTGGGGTACTGTTTCCACGACTTCAAGACTGCACGCAGCATTTCTGTGCAGCTCCCATCTAGCTTATCTCAAGACGCTTTGTCAGGGTCCAGGTGGTGCAGCCATACAGCAGCACCGACACAACCACAGCCTGGAAGAACTGTCGCTTCAGCTTACCAGGGAGATCGGACCTCCATATGACTGATAATCTATTTGTGGCCGCCCTTGCCTTTGCTATTCGTGTATTAACATCGCTCTCTGTGGAGGAGATATTACTACCTAGGTATGTGAATTGGTTCACTGGCTTAAGAGGCTGCCGTCGAGTGTGGAGATGTTTCCTTTATTTTTGAAATTCATGAACTCTGTTTACCGGAGTTCACTTAGAGGCCTATATTCTTTGCTGCCTCCTCTAAGCTATGTAGCAGTGATTCAGCCTGTGCCGGTGTATCTGCAAAAGTGCAAGGTCATCAGCATAGTCCACATCTGTGATTTTTTGCAGGATATCGCCTGCTTCTTGCCTTTTTCCAATTGCCACTCCCCCTCTTGCATCAGCTAGATTATGCACTAAAGCATATATATAAACACTCGGCAGTAAATCTATATATAATATATAAAGGCAGTTGTGTGCATATGTAGGTCCAGGGGAACTTCGAAAATAAAACAATTAACGACAAAGTAAAATATAAATATATACATTAGATATTCACCAGGCTTGTTTGAGCAAAATAATAGAGATTTGATTCATATCGTGAAGATATTATTAAATATGATAACAGCATGGATTTTTTTTTCATTTAATATTTTAGATAGTAGACATTAACATTTCTTTTTCAGAGTAGCTGGATCAATGCAAGTCTATTTTTTACATAGGGATTTAAATGGGGCATCCTGAGGATTCAACTCACGATTCATTAATAATGATCTGCGGGACTAACTTTAAAAAATCCCATCTACCCAGGCGACGCCGGGAGTCACCGCCGTAGTCGTAGTAATATATATCTATTAATAATGGAGATTGTCTGTATTTCTGCCTGTAACAAAAACTACGTCATAGCTCTACGTCACAGCTTACGTCACAATATTCTTTGTTTGATTTGAGTAACGAATCTTTAAAATTGTTTTTTACTCTCATCTTAATTTTTTTTTTTTTTTACAGAAAGTTAACTAAAAAGTATATAATAAATATCCTACGATTTGTGGAAAAATTGATGTGGAAAACATTCAAAATAATTGTTTGATTATTACCACGATGCACGATTATATTTTTTACAAATCTATGCATAGATTATTTACACCCCCTGTATTTCTGAAGGGATGGCCCTTTTCAATATCACGGGCGGGACTTCCATGGAATATTGCAGAAGCCGCGAAATACGTGAAGTCACGTGGGATCTGGTTGCTCTCAGTTTCAGGGACCGTCAGGCAGATAAGGGCTAGCTGGGCTCACTGCACAGGCGCGCTGGGTTTTATTAGAGAAAATTTGTTAGTATAAAGATTACATAAATAATTTGGTTTTGTGGTTGATGAATTTCTTGGCAACAAGACTGACCTAGAAGAAGAAATGAATCAAGGACGACCAACCAGGAAGAACAGAGACGTTAGAAGAGACGCTAGAAGAAGAACGTAAGATACCAAAGATGAGCAGAAGAATATAGAAGTAAAGAAAGGGTATGCAACAATTTGAGAGGGACGGGGCTCAGTTTCTATTTCAAATTGTTTTTGTTTTTTTTTACTCCTTTAATAAATATGAGGATTAGTCTTACTTATGATATAAACCCTCTGACATTTCAATTTTTAACTTCTCTCAAGGCAATGTCTTTCAAAAAAATTTTTACAACACCGGTATTTTTCTGTGCTAGTATTGATAAAATAGTTTGTATATTTACTAGCAATATATGCACCCTCTCGGGTGGCTAGCTCATTTTATTATAATCATCATTAGATAGGAATAATTAGATTAGAAAGGCTGATGAAACTGAATAAGAATGCAGATAAAAAGATTTTGAACAGAGGGGGTATGATTGAAAAGTATAACAGCTTTGAAACTAACTCTTCCATCATTTTACATTACTCCCGTCTGTCTTTGTTAAATTTTCCTAATTTAACTATTTAGTTAAGATAGAAAGTAAAGAATAATATTACAGTTATTTCTTCTTGTTTATGGATTTCTTTTAAGATTTATTCCTGAGATTTTTGCTCATATTCAATAAGATAAAACCAAACAATTAGAAATCAATAATACTAAGCATATATTTATTAAAATCAAATTTTTAAGATCAATATGTAAATTAGCCTTCCCATTCACAATGTAATCCGCTATTTTGTTGTATATATAAATACAATTGCGTGTTATTAGTATGTAGATATGGTCCACAGTCTTAATGATGTAAAACAATTTTATTAATAATTGAGGTTTAAATAAAAAATAAAATCATGGAGAATGTGATGTAAATAACAAAGGGAATTGTGATTTGTATAGTAATATAGTTTCGGTTACAGACAGAAAAACTCACAATCTCCATTATATATTTATATATAACTAGTGCTTAGTACCGTAGAGAGAGCATATATCTAAGTTAGGATAGCGTACACATACACGATGTAAACTGAAAACAATGTCATCTATTTACTATGATGATAACCCCTTCAAATCGTTGGCTTCCACATCTTTAATAAGAAAAAAAAAAGAAATTTATTTATCAATAGTAGGTACAAGTTATGAAGAATAAGTAAAAGAAAAACTTTATTTTTGTTAAACTACTATTGAAGGGAGGCCATGCCTAATAGCGTGAAGCTAAGCCCATGAACATGACCACCCTTGGACGCTCACAGGAAACGATATAAGACACACCAGACAACACAAACACATAGATATATATCATGAGACAAATTAGCCGTGTGAGAATCTAAATGCAAATCTGTTGTCTATAAGAGGCAATAAAATGCTTTTTCAAAAGTTTTTTAAGGACAAAATAATTTACCGAAACAAGCTTCACCTTTTCTTCATCAAACAATACCGACTGAACAGTGTTCCAAGAATTAAGTGCATTAAAACGAATCGAATTATGCCCAAAACTAACCGTGTTGATGATAGGGAAATTAAACAAACCAGTTTGGTCAGCACGAGTGACCTGAACATGGGTGAAGTCAACTGCAAAAGCATTCTGAACAGAAACAGGCATTTTATTGTGGAATAGTTTATGTAAGAACAAAATATTTTCACAATGGACCATATCAGAAAATTTGAGAATCTCCAAATTTGCATACAGGTTGTCTTTGCCTGTATCAACGTGATTTCTTAACCAATAGTCACTCCCCGTCTATTGTTAGTTTGTAAAACATTTACGTTGAACGTGTGGATTTAATACACAGATACAGCTGCTTTCACGTGGGGTGTTATTTCCACGACTTGTTCAGGATCACCCGCAGTATTCTTGTGCAGCTCACATCTAGTTTATTCTCTAGTCGCTGAGTTAGGGTCCAGGTGGTGCAGCCATACAGCAGCAGTGACACGACAACGGCCTGGAAGAATTGTCACTTTAACTTGTCTGTGAGATTGGATTTCCATATGACCGATAATTTATTTATAGCGGCCCATGCCTTTCCTATGCGTGCATTAACGTCGTTTTCTGTGGAGGAGATGTTACAGACTAAGTATCTAAATTGTTCTACCGAGTTTAGGAGTTTGCCATTGATGGTGGAGATGTCGCTTTTGTTTTTTAAAGACATAAACTCAGTTTTATCAGAGTTTACGTATAGGCCGACATTTCGTGCTGCCTTTTCTAGGCTGTGTAGCAAGGATTCGGCTTGTGCAGGTGTATTTGCGAGTAGTGCTAGGTCATCAGCATAGTCCACGTCCGTAATTGTATGTGCTGGATATCGCCTGCTTCTTGCTTTTTTTTAGTTTGAGGCCTTTTTCTTTTATGGGATCTTGTTAGGATAGCGTACACATACACTATGTCAAATGAAAACAATGTCATCCATTTACTATGGTGATAACCACTTGAAAACGTGGGCTTCCACGTCTTTAATAAGAAAAAAGAATAAGAAAATAAGAAATTTAGTTATCAATAATAGGTACAAGATATAAAGAATAAGTAAAAGAAAAACTTTATTTTTGTTAAACTACTATTGAAGGGAGGCCATGCCTAATAGCGTGAAGCTACGGGCATGGACATCACCACCCTTGGACGCTCACAGGAAACGATACAAAACACACCAGACAACACAAACATATAGATATATATCATGAGACAAATTAGCCGTGTGAGAATCTAGATGCAAATCTGTTGTTTATAAGAGGCAATAAAATGCTTTTTCAAAAGTTTTTTAAGGACAAAATAATTTACCGAAACAAGCTTCACCTTTTCCTCCTTTTCTTCATCAAACAATACCGACTGAACAATGTTCCAAGAATTAAGTGCATTAAAACGAATCGAATTATGCCCAAACTAACTGTTGTTAGTATAGATAATAGTTTGTTATATTTATAAATAACTAGTGCTTAGTACCGTAGATAGAGCATATATCTAAGTTAGGATAGCATACACATGAGAACAATGTCATTCATTTACTATGATGATAACCACTTCGAAACGTGGGCTTCCATAACTTTGCCTGTATCAACGTGATTTCTTAACCAATATTCACTCCCCGTCTATTGTTAGTTTGTAAAACATTTACGCTGAACGTGTGGATTTAATACACAGATACTTGTCACCTGATGATATTTCCAAAAACTCTTGTGTCTCGACCTGCTCGCGGCGTTTAGGTGAGAGGTAAATGAGATCTCGAACGGCATCGAGCGAACATTACGAGAACAACGTGTCCGCCATGATTGTCCGCGGTCGGACGCCATAGAAGTGACGCTGTTTGGATTGAGTGGAAACAGCGGGAATCAATTACATATAACAGGGCGACCAAATCTCCAATCATTCAACTTTGATTGTTTTTAGAATGGCTTTAAGAAACAAATAAAGATGTGCTAAAGAAAAACAAAAAAAAAAACAATAAACTAGTGCGCATAGTTATACAGGTATATGAGTATGTAGAATTTAATATATATATATATATATATATATATATATATATATATATATAGTCGTAGAAGAAGTTATTTTCCGACCGCAGTTTCGGTGTTACTCTAACACCATCATCAGGTGATGATGAAGCCTGCTGAATGTGTTAGAGTAACACCGAAACCGCGGTCGGAAAATAACTACTTCTACGACTATTAATGCTCTATATTCACAATATATTCAGCCCTATTGGATTAACTACTTACGCTATGTTCACATACTAAGTAAAGTAAAGTCGTCGGGGCGGCCTAAAGTCGGTATCAGCCAGTAAGCGAGGGAGTCTATCCACTTTTCAATAGCGCTAGACCAAGGAAATTGTTTTGGCGTCTGAGGTGGAGCGCAACACCTACCATCAGCTCCTTACTTTACCGAACAGATCCCTGTGCTACTCATACGCTGAGTTGGAGAGGACCGGTATCGAACTAGGAACCTTGCCATCAATGAATATTTGATCTCTCAGTGACCGAAAGATACATACATTCTTATGTATTCAATAGTTTTAAAACACCAGTCCCCGCATCAGCTGTCAGTGGGCGAGGGGATAAGATATCGGACTACCATGCGGTCAGTCTGAGTTCGAACCCTACCCAAGGATAGTTGTGTCTAGCCACACTGAAGAGGCATGATATGCCGAAACACGTGTCTGTGGATGACTTATTATATATATATATATATATATATATATATATATATATATATATGTGTGTGTGTGTGCGTGTGTGTGTGTGTGTGTGTGTGTATAAAATCTAAAGGTACTGTTGCTTATCTGACACAAACGACGCAAAATATACCGTTACTCTAATCTCATTTCATTCCACAGGAACACAAATAGTATCAAATATTTGGGTACTTACTACGCGCATAAATCCCAAAATGGGTTAAAAGGGGCTCCCTAGCCCTGGTCGGCAGCCCATCTAAGTCAAGGAAAAGTCCGACACAAAACCTCTGCAGCCTTCAAGGAAATGCTAGGGGAGTAAACCCCGAAAACAAACCAAGACCCGGAGTCTCTAAGGTGGTGTGATGCTGAAATTCAGTATTACCCATCAACTCCTGCGAACCTACTGCTGCCAAACCGCATTGGTACCTTACCTCTCCTTTGGATCACAGCGGCAGTGTGGAGAGGGGGGATCTGCTGCATGGGTTACAGTTTATCCTCCATATGAACCCGCCCAGGCAATGTGGTTCAAATTTAAAAAAAAGGAAAACGAAAAAAAGAAAACGAAAAAAACAAAAAAAAAGAAGAAAAAATATGATACTACTCCATCGTCTCTCGTAGACGGAAGGCTCCCAACCAGTCAACCAATATATATATATATATATATATATATATATGTATAAAATATGCTTGGTTTTGCTCAGTCGATGGAGCGTCGGACTGGGAACTACAAGGGTCCTGGTCCGATACCGGCCCTCGAAAACTCAGCGTATGAGTAGGACAGGGATCTGTGCGGTAAAGTGGGGAGCTGGTGGTAGGCGTGGCGCTACAGCACAGACGCCCAAACAATCTCCTTGGTCGTAATTTGCAATTAAGTCGAAAACTGACACGATTCTCATTTCACATTCTGCTGATAACTTTCCCCCTAAGTAAGAGAGATATGGGTGAGTGATTAAGACAGGCAGACAGACAGACAGACAGACAGACATTTAACTACTCACTTTATTTGTATGATAAGATTCAGCAGCCGCGACGAGCCCGTAGCTCAATAAAGATCCATTTCAATTTAAATTACATCAAACGTTTCCTTTCTTAGAAATCTTACAAAATCATTTTAATGTTTATTTTAAAACTCTCCGGTCGTATATTTTTAAAAAAATGTAATTCACTTTGCAAACTCTTTTTCCACGAATACAAATTACTTACCGAGAGCTCAATGGGAGACCGAACAGGTCACGTTTTGTCTAATATATATATATATATATATATATATATATATATATATATATATATATATATAAGTATATTTTGGCTGTATTTTTTCTTTTAAACATGTTTGTTAAACTCTACTGACAATTCTTGTCGGACGAGTTTTTGTTTGATCCTTTCTAACTGACAGTTAGAAAGTATCGAACAAAAACTCGTCCGACAAGAATCGTCAGTTGAGTTTAAAAAACACACACACACACACACACACACACACACACACATATATATATATATATATAAGTCAGACACTATCTATCTAGGTTTGACCCGAATGATTCTTCAGGATTATTCTGACTTTTTCTTTTTTAATTTTTACCCCAGATGTAAGTTTGAAAAAAATTATTTTCGAAAAACTAAATGATCTGAATGCTGTTAAAATGAAAATATTTTATATCATATTCATAGCTAATATTGAACAATATTTCGATTTATAAAAATCATCATCAGAGCTTGTTTTTAATCCAGACTTATCGAGAGAGAAGCAGAAAATAATTTAAATTCAAAACGGAAGCATTGATGTTCCAAAAAGCGTGCAAGCCATGCGATCGTTTCGTCATTAGTACATCCGCTACGTGTTTCTCCGCCAACGTCATAATTGTATATCTTTAGTGTAACAGTTTTTGAAAGAAAACGACATATTTAAAATTCAAGATTAGAAAAATTCTCTTTTTCAAAAAGGAAGAGTTTTAACCCGTTCATGGTCAGCCTGCAACGGATTTTTTCAGAAAAGAAATATTTTTTCAACTATTTTTTTTTAAATTACTTTTTTATGGAAAACATATGAATGGTGTAAGGGTTTATGGGCCGGATTAGCTCAGTCGGTAGAGCGTTCAGCTAGTAACCACAAGGTTCCTAGTTCGATACCGATCCTCGCCAACTCAGCGTATGAGTAGCACAGGGATATGTGCGGTAAAGTAAGGAACTGATGGTAGGTGTGGGGCTCCACCTCAGACGCCAAAACAATCTCCTTGGTCTAGCGCTATTGAAAAGGGGATAGACTCCCTCGCTGACTGGCTGATACCGACTTTAGGCTGCCCCGACGACTTTACTTTACTTTACTTTACTTTATATATATATATATATATATATATATATATATAATATATATATATTAATATAGGATATGAAAATACCACAAAATGCTGTTAAAGTGAAAACATTTTATAACATATTCATAGCTGATATTGAACAATAATTTGATTTTATAAAAATCATCTTCAGAGCTTGTTTATACTCCGTGTTGTCAAGAGCGGAGACAAAAGTCATATGAGTATAAACAAGCTCTGAAGATGATTTTTTATAAAATCGAAATATTGTTCAATATCAGCTATGAATATGTTATAAAATGTTTTCACTTTAACAGCATTTTGGGGTGTTTTCATATCCTTTTATCTATAATTGTACCGTCGGATTCATTTCCTTTCTTTTAACTTGTACATATATATATATATATATATATATATATATATATATATATATAATATATATATATATATATATATGCGCCCATGTACGTACGTGTAAGTAAGCACATAATGTAAAATGTAAACCATTTATCCTTAGATAAATATAACGTGCAATTCTAGAAGTCTCTGGTTTCTTTGATGTCGTCGGTCGTCAATTGCTTCGTGGAGCGAATCATATTTATAGAACAAACACAGACTTCTTGTTCTTGAAGACTCGGGTGAAGATGCCGGTTGCCTGAATGCGTTGTGGCCGGGGTCACGTCTACACGGCTGATCACGGAGAATGGAAAGAGTATTTACTGGTTGGCCTATGCGGGATTTATTTACTTTCCCTTTTTTTCTTAATAAAAAAACTTTGACTATCTTTTCTTTCTCTTCTCTTTGTGAAAACAAAGCCTTTTATATGGGATTCGTTCTCTTTGTTATTCAATCTACAGCTTACTCTTTCATTCGTTCTTTGTTTTTTGGTTTTTTTTATTTGACTTAAGAAAAATATTTGTTCATCTATCTATCTATCTCTCCCTCTCTCTCTCTCTCTCTCTCTCTCTCTATATATATATATATATATATATATATATATATATATATATATCTATAATGCTCAAAGTTTTCACGATCAATGTTCATTATAAACTTTCATGCTGTGACATTGAGTAAAGAACTTCAACAAACACCATGGATCTTGCTCAACAATCTGATGATTGCCCCTAAAACCTGGGTCGCTGTTTATCATTGATCTGTGAAAACTTTGCAAATGAGTCAGACGAACCTACTAAAGTTTCGCTTAATGCTCTTCAGGGCTAAGATCTTAGCCCTGAAGAGCATTAAGGGAAACTTTTAGTAGGCTCGTCTGACTCATTAGATTTATCTTTATTATTTGCTCTACTTAGGTATTGAGCACTTTTTACTTATTAGCTTTAGTCTCCTGGCGGTTTTATGAATATATATATATATCTTATATATATATATATATATATATATATATATGCATATAAATTGTTTTTTCTTTTGGCCAAAATATTCTAGCAATACATTATTTTTGGTTGATACGATTAACTTGGTCTTTTCTTTTTTCCAAAATTGTTTTTCTCCCCGGTTGATGTTTGGTAGTATATTTTTACAATCAAACTATTTGCTGAGTTTTTTCTCACCGCGAGGATTTACCAATAAGTTTGGTAGATTAAATTTAGCTCTAGTTTTAACTATTGAGCACTTTCTAAGCTCATACAGTAATGGAGCAAAGAAACATAAATTATTCGTACAAAAATATTCCGATCCCAGATAATCATGAATATAAATTAGCTTTGCTGAGAAATATTGAAACTTTCATCTCAAATATGAGATGGAAAGCTTATTTTTTCCTGAATTCTACGCAAAATAACCAAAAAATCGTGAGGTTTATGGTTTTAAAACCAATAAACACCATCCCTAAATTTAAAAAAGAGTCAGATCTCAGCCCTGAAGAGCATTAAGCGAAACCTTTAGTAGGTTCGTCTGACTCATTAGATTATATATATATATATATATATATATATATATATATATATTCTTTGTTGGGGTACCAAGTTTCTTGGTACAAGGGGATTCTAGGCTTGTCCTATTCTCTAACAGTAGTTTGTTGTGGGGTTCAGGTTCCGTATGAGAGCTCAATGTTTAATTTTTTATAAACAGTGCAAATTTATTTGTGAATAAAAAAGGCCTTAAATACCATGGGTATCGTGATTATGGACCATTTCCACTTGTGGGTATTTGGGGCCCACCGAGCTTCGTCAAACCACGTCTGAATAAATAAAAACTTGGTCTGACGAAGCTCAGTGGCCCAGATACCACGAGTGAAAATGGTCCATAATCACGATACCCATGGTATTTAAGGCCTTTTTTATTCACAAATATATATATATATATATATATATATATATATATATATATATATCTTTCCTTCATGTTGACCCAACATTTACATGGTCTTATCCCCCTCTTTTACCCAATATATATCCAGTTTGACTTTTAAACGATCTACCGGTTGTTACTTTTGAAAGAGCACCGGTCTCCTTCTTTCGCTTTTTTTTGTTTTTGTTTTTTAATGGTTTAAAATTGCTGATCAATAAAGTATGGTACTTTTTAAAATTATATACAAATTTAGCTGTACCAAAAATGTGTTTATATATATATATATATATATATATATATATATATATTCTATTTCATTCTTTTACATTCACTATTTTTCTTTCTTGTTTCTCCCTTTATTTCGTCCTTTCTTCTCACTTTTATTCCTTTCTTTCTTGCATTTTTTATCAAATTCTTTTTCATTCACTGGTTTTCTTTCTTTTCTTTTGTTTTCTTCTTTCTTTCTTTCCTCTCCGATTTTCCTTCTTTACCTCGTTCTGTCTTTCTTTATGTCTTTCATTCTTTCTGTCTTTCATTTTTATCATATTTTTTCTTCATTCCCTGATTTATTTGTTTTTTTTTCTTTTTCTTTCTGTAATTTGTCATTATTACGTTTTTCTTCCTTTTCTTTCCTTTTCTGTTCTCATATTCTTTATTGGCTGATTTTCTTTCTTTTATTTTTCTTTCTTTCTTCTTTCATAATTCTTTATTACCAGATTAACTTTCTTTCATCTGCTTTTTTTTCTTTTCATTTTTCTTTTTTTCTTTTTTCTTTTTTCGTTCATCTTTCTTTCTATTTTTTTTATTCATCTCTTTTATTTTCTTATTTCTTTAATCACTGATTAATTCTTCTTTCTTTCTATTTTCTTTTTTCGTTCATCTTTCTATTTTCTTTCTTTCTTTCATTCATTTCTCTTTTCTCGTTCATTTTCTTTCTATTTCTTTCTTTCATCTCTTTTATTTTTATTTCTTTAGTCACTGATTTTTTTCTTCTTTCTATTGTCTTTTTTCGTTCATTTTTTTATTTTCTTTCTTTCATTCATTTCTCTTTTCTATTTTTTCTTTCATTTTTCTTTCTATTTTCTTTCTTTCATCTCTTTTATTTTCTTATTTCTTTAGTCACTGATTTTTTTCTTCTTTCTTTCTATTTTCTTTTTTCGTTCATCTTTTTATTTTCTTTCTTTCTTTCATTCATTTCTCTTTCTTTCTCTTTCCGGTTATATTGCTGTATCCGGTTTTCAAATCCACTTAGCACTGATTATTTTCACTTTCTTTTATCTCTTCAACTAAAACCTACAAGTGAAACTTTTTTTATCTTCAAACATATTTCTTATATACACTAAGCTTTACTTAGTAAGACACAAAATCAAAAACAACACAAAAAGAACCTAGTGTACTATATCAGCCTTCCAAGTAGATGCGGCCTACCTGCTTAAACAAACTAGTATTAGAATTTGGGAGCTTTGGTTCCGGTAGGAAATATGTTTATGATCTCAACCACGTGATACTCTTCCTTTTAACACTGCCACTCTTTTCTTTGTTGTTGCTAACACCTCACTCAATAGGTACCGGGACTGACAAATAGATATTGCTACTAATAATAAATCCGTATAATTTTTATAAAGTACTAACCTTCAAATGACACGTGTCAAAATTTGAGCCCAATCGGATTATTAGTTTACAAATTACAGTTATTTAATGGCCGGTTTAGCTCAGTCGGTAGAGCGTTCGTCTAGGAATCACAAGGTTCCTGGTTCGATACCGGTCCCGCCAACTCAGCGTATGAGTAGCACAGGGATCTGTGCGGTAAAGTAAGGAGCTGATGGTAGGTGTGGTGCTCCACTTCAGACGTTAAAATAATCTCCTTGGTCTAGCGCTATTGAAAAGGGGATAGACTCCCTCGCTGACTAGCTGATACCGACTTTAGGCCGCCTCGTCGACTTTACTTTTTACTGTTGCAAATTTTCAAAACAATGGAAAAATCTGAATTTCGTGTGTTGATAAAGCATTGCTTTCTGATGGAAAAATACTGTTCAAGCAAAGCCATTGTTTGATAAGTGTTATTCGGACTCTGCTTCGCCAGAGGTTGTATGCTGACTTTAAATGCGGTCGTACAGACACAAATGTTACTGAACAGAAATGATGCCCAAATTCGGCATTTTTCCCGGGAAGCATTACTTTTTTTCTTCAACACTCATCTTTTCTTTCTTTAATTTCATTGAAGGCGCGTGATGTAATGGTTACCGTTGTAATAAATGAACACGGCGAGACGCGTTCTTACAGTACACGAGGCTGTTTCCATTTCACATAGTGCTAATACCCATAAGAAAGGTATGAATCCGACTGTAAGATTCAAATGATAATACTTGAAGATAAAACTCCGACAACGGTTGATAGACAAAACATTTTATATACAGCACAAGAATTAACAGGGTACATAATACATAGGTGTACATAAACATACATACAAAAGTAGTATAAATACATATACAAGAGTAGAGATAATGACACATTCATGAATGGTAAAATACAAGATATTTAGGTATCAAAGAGATACCTAAATATACATAAAAACGTAGTTACGGATACATGACTAAAGGATAGTCACATATCGTATAAGAGACTTACTAGCAGTGAATGGCCAGTGTTAAGGGCCGAAGCCCCAACGAGAAGGGGGTAGACAGAGTCTAACCCATACTGGTGTCTCATAGGTCGGCAGACAAAGAGAGAGAGAGAGAGAGAGAGAGAGAAAGAGAGAGAGAGAGAGAGAGACAGAGAGAGACGTTCAAACCAGCCGATTAAATATCAAAGGCCCCTAGCGGGAACCAGCGAAATTAAACGGGCAGACAACTCTCCGGGCAAATCCGAAAATAACGCCTACATGACTATTCTCGCTTCAGCTATCGGTGAAAAGTAGGCAGGGGTTTCCTCCCTTATTTCTCTACATTTGCATCGTTCCTTTTTCATTTCCTTCCTTCCTTCCTACCTTACTTCTTTCCTCCTTGCTTCTTTCCTTCCTTCTCTTCGTTTCTTATTTCCTTCACTTCTATGCATCTTTCCCTCCTTCACTTCATCCCTTTTTCCTTTCTTCATCTTTGCTTTTTCCTACCTTCCTTCATCATTTCCTTCTCTCCTTGCTTACTACCTTCTTTCCTCCACTTTTTATTGCTTCGAAATATCCCTGATTCTTTCCTTACTTTTTTTCTTCCTTTCTCTTCCTCCTCTTCTTCTGCTCTTTCTCCCTTCACTTCCTTCTTCCCTTCTCTTCTTGCTTCTTACCTCACGTCCTATCTCCTTTCCTGGCTTCCAAATATCTTTCCTTCCATCCCTTTTTCGCTTCTTTCCTACCATCATTTGATTTGGTTTGGTTTGATTTGTTTTACGGCATATCAACCTCAGTGGGTCAATTTAATGCCGATAAAGTTTTGAAATAAATCAATTCTTAATAGATAATAATTTTTTTATAAATACATTTTTCTATTTAACCCATAGATGGGACCCTAACAGGTACTACAACTCCGGGCCAGAGTGGACCAGGGAGCAATGGTGATGAAGGGGTGCTCCACATTCCCCAAACCTCCAGAACTGGAACCTCACCATCAGATAGAGTTTAACGTCATTCCCTGGACATGTAGACCCGCAGCCACCGCCTTCTAGCACCCATATGATAAAAGAAGGGGTTGGGGCTTGCCATAAGGGCAATAGGGTTGGGAAAATCATATAGGTGCTAGGGCTTGACGTGACCAGCCGATTGATCGGGGTGGGCCTCTCCGACCGCCCGTCTAGCCCAAGAAAGGACCAAAGTGGAGTATTGCAAGTCATGAACTGCTCATCCACCTGGATTCTATGCTTAAGCATCACGGGTCGCCACCCACGGCCAACAGGTGGCCCCATTGGGGGAGTCTTACCCCTCTGCAGAGGTGCAGTCGGTGCATTCTAAGGCCCCACCGACAGGGCGGGCCATCATTTGAATCTCTTTTTATTCTTTTAATTCGTTATTTCCTTTCCTTCTGGCTGCCTACCTTCCGTCTCTAACCATGCATCGAAATATCCCTGATTATTCCTTCCTTCTTTCCTTCTTTTTCCCTCACTGCTTCCTTTCTTTCTCTTTCTGCTTCCTTCTCTCCTTTTTTCCTTCCTTCCTTCCCTTGCTTCCAATTATTCTTTCTGATTTTCCTTCCTTATTTCCTTCTCTTCTTGTTTTCTACCTTCCTTCATACACCTTTCCATAGTTCCTTCTTTCCTTCCTTTGCTACTTACTCTACTTCCTTCCTCTTCCATTGCTTCTAAATTTCCTTCCTACTTTTCCTTCATTATTTTTTTCATTTTTGCATCTTTCTTTCCTTTCCTTCCCTTCCTTTTTTCGTTTCTTCTTTGCTTCTTTCCTACCTTCCTTCCATATTTCCTTCCGTTCTTGCTTCCTATTTTCCTTCCACCTTTCATTGCTTCGAATATCCTCGATTCACTTCGTCTTTCCTTCTTTCCCCCTCTCCTTCCTTTCTTCCTATCTTAACTTGCTTTTTCCTTCTCTTCTTGCTTCCTACCACACTCCCTTCCTTCTATATCCTTCCCCATCCTTTCTTCCCTTTCTTCTTCTCATCATTTCAATCTCTTTTTTTTTCTTTATTAAATCTTATTTTCCTTCATTTTTCGCATCCTACCTTCCTTCCTCCACCTTTCATTGCTTCAAAATATCCTTCATTCCTTCATTCTTTCTTCCTTCCTGTCTTCCTTCCCGCCCTGTCGGCTGGGGCGTTAGAATGCACCGACTGCAACTCTGCAGACTCCCCCAATTGGGCCACCTGTTGGCCGTGGGTGGCGACCCGTGATGCTTAAGGATAAAACCCAGGTGGATGAGCAGTTCATGACTCCACTTTGGCCTTTTCTTGAGCTAGACGGTCGGTCGGAGAGGCTCCCTCCGATCAATCGGCTGGTCATGTCAAGCCCTAGCACCTATATGATTTCCCAACCCTATTGCCCTTATGGCAAGCCCCAGTCCCTTTTTATCATATGGGTGCTAGAAGGCGGTGGCTGCGGGTCTACATGTCCTTGGAATGACGTTAAACTCTATCTGATGGTGAGGTTCCAGTTTTAGAGGTTTGGGGAATGTGGAGCACCCCTTCATCACCATTGCCCCCTGGTCCACTCTGACCCGGAGTGGTAGTACCTGTTAGGGTCCCATCTTTGGGTTAAATAGAAAAATGTATTTATAAAAAGAAATGTATTATCCATTAAGAATTGATTTATTTCAAAACTTTATCGGCATTAAATGACCCACTGAAGTTGATATGTCGTAAAACAAAACCAAGCCAAACCAAAACTGTCTTCCTTCACTCTTTTTCCTCCCCTCCTCCCTTTCTTCTCTGCATCTCTTTTTGCTTCCTACCTTATTTCCTATCCCCTTTCATTGCTTCGAAATATCCCCTTCCTTCCTCCCTTCCTTCCTTCTTTCATTCTTTTTTTCTCCCCCCCCCTCCTTTCCTTCTCTTATTGCCTCCTTCCTACTTCATCCTTCTCCTTTCATTGCTTCAAAATATCTTTGAGGAACTTCCTTCCTCTGCTTTCCTTCTTTTTTTTTCCTCCGCAACTTCCTTTCTCCCTATTTTCACTTGCCCGTTCCTTCTCTTCTTGGTTCCTACATTTCTTCCTTCCTTCCTCCTTTCCTTGCTTGCAAATATTCTTCCTTCCTTTCTTTCCTCATTCCTTCCCTTACTTCCTTTCTTTCTTTCTTTCTTCTTTGCTTCTTTTCTACCCTTCCTTCCATATTTCATTTGTTTTTTTTTAACTTTTTCTATCCTGATTCTTTTTTTTTTCCTTCCTTTCTTTTTCATTCTTTTTTCCTCATTTCCTTTCCTTCTCTTCTTGCTTCTTACCTTCATTCCTTTCCCTTCCTTCCCTTCTTTCTTTCTTCTTTGCTTCTTTTCTACCTTCCTTTCTTATTTCATTTGTTTTTTTAAACTTTTTCTATCCCTGATTCTTTTTCCTTCCTTTTTTCTTTCATTCTTTTTTCCTCATCTCCTTTCCTACTTTTCTTGCTTCCAAATATTCTCCTATCCCATCCTCTCTTATTTCTTTCCCTTCTCGCATCTTTCCTTCCCTTCCTTCCTTTCTGATACTTTTATTCCTTTCTTGCTTACTAAAGGGGGGCTTTCATTGCTTCGAAATATCTTTGATTCATTCCTCCTTTCTTCTTTTTTTCCTTCCTTTCTTTCTATTTTCACTTGCCCCCTTTCCTTCTCTTCTTGGTTCCTACCTTCCTTCTTTCCTTCCTCCTTTCCTTGCTCCAAGTATTCTTCCATCCCTTCCTTCCTTATTTCCTTCCTTCTTACATTCCTTCCTTTCCCTTCCTTCCTTCCTTTCTTCTTTGCTACTTTTCTACTCTCCTTTCCTTCCTTCGTTCTTTCTTTTTCTAACGCTGATTCCTTTCTTCCTTCTTACTTTTTTTCATTCTTTTTACTTCACCTCCTTTCCTTCTCTTCTTGCTTCCGTACTTTCATTCCCTTCCCTTCCTTCCCTTCTTTCTTTTTTCTTAGCTTCTTTCCTACTTTCCTTCCTTATTTCCTTCTTTTCTTTCTTTTTCTCTCCCTGATTCTTTTCTTCCTTCCTTACTTTTTTTCATTCTTTTTTCTCCCCCTCCTTTCCTTCTCTTCTTGCTTCCTACCCCATTTCCTTCCCTTTCTTTCCTTCCCTACTTTCTTCTTTGCTTCTTTCCTACCTTCCTTCCTTATTTCCTTCTTTTCTTTATTTTTCTGTCCCTGATTCCTTTCTTCCTTCCTTACTTCTTTCATTCTTTTTTCTTCGCATCCTTTCCTTCACTTCTTTACTTCTTACCTTCATTCCTTTCCCTTCCTTTCCTTCTTTCTTAAATCTTGCTTCTTTCCTACTTTCCTTCCTTATTTCCTTCTTTTCTTTCTTTTTCTGTCCCTGATTCCTTTCTTTCTTTCTTACTTCTTTCATTCTTTTTTCTTCGCATCCTTTCCTTCACTTCTTGCTTCGTACTTTCTACCCCCTTTCTTTCCTTCCCTTCTTTCTTTTTTCTTAGCTTCTTTCCTACTTTCCTTCCTTATTTCATTCTTTTCTTTCTTTTTCTCTCCCTGGTTCTTTTCTTCCTTCCTTACTTTTTTTCATTCTTTTTTCCCCCTCCTTTCCTTCTCTTCTTGCTTCGTGCCTTCATTTCCTTTCCTTTCTTTCCTTCTTTCTTTCTTCTTAAATTCCTTCCTACTTTCCTTTCTTATCTCCTTCTTTTCTTTCTTTTTCTATCGCTGATTCCTTTCTTCCTTCCTTATTTCTTTCATTATTTTTTCTTCCCCTCCTTTCCTTCTCTTCTTGCTTCCTACCCCATTTCCTTCCTTCTTTCCTTCTTCCAAGTAGTCATCCTTCCTTCCTTCCTTATGTCCTTCCCTTCTCGCTTCTTACATTCTTTCCTTTCTCTTCCTTTCTTCCTTTGCTACTTTTCTTCTTTCTTCCTTATTTCCTTCTTTTCTTTCTTTTTCTATCCCTGATTCCTTTCTTCCTTCCTTCCTTTCTTCCTTCCTTTCTCTTTCATTCTTTTCCCCTCCTTTTCTTCTCTCCTTTCCTTCTCTTTTTCCTTCCTTCTTTTCCTTACCACCAAATACCCTTTCCTCCTCCCCTTCCTTCTTCCCTTCCTTCTTCCCATCATTTCAATCTCTTTTTATGCTTCATGTATTATTCAGCGGTTCACACTTCTCTCTAACCTTTTCCTGTTATAATTGACCGGCGACAATATGCCATAAATATTGCTGACAAAAAGCCTAAATGTTTTAACGACTTTCATTCGAGACGACGTGTCTGAGGAAAAGTGCTTAATGAAAGAAATTCATATCGCGAGGAGAATTTTATAGCTCACAACAGCAAAATTCATAGACTCTTTAGAGCGTGGCGAATTTTGCCCTACCACTGTCTCAATGTTAGAACGAACTTGTAAAATGTATCGTATATTGACTAGGGACTTACCCACAATCCAGTTATTTATTCACAGCAAATTGGTAAGCTGTTATTCTCAGCTTTATATTAAATGGGATGAAACTATATAATTTGTGTTTCTTTTTTAGTATCATATGTCACGGTTAGGCTTGACAAACGAAGATTTTGGGGTGTTTTTCAGGTAATCTGAACATTAGTTACATAAATGAGAGTAACCTGCCATTGTTTGTTTAATTTTGAGGAAGTCGAATGTTTTGGTCGGCCATTTTCATTTCACCATAAATCTACACAGAAATAATAATACGCGAGCACAATTAAGAACTTTATATGAACAGAATGAGTTCTGAAGTGAATAGATTGTGAACTTTGAAATATCCCATCATACAGATAAAAAAAACTACAAGAAAATTTTGGGGTGTTTTTCAGTTAATCTGAAGATTATTTTGCCCCATACTGTTGAATGAGTTGGGTAACTATCTATCTTTCCAAAAGTGTATCAGTGCTATTTGAAAAGCAAACAGCCTCATCGGGGATTTCAGCTCGGGTTGCTGGGTCCATTTCCTACGACGATAACTATTACAACACTAGCTGAGTTTGAATTTCAAGGCATGTCAACTCTTGTTGGGTTATTTTATGCCGAATACACTCTTTTAAGGTGTATTGAATTTTTTTCAGCTCAAGTTTTAACACATTTTCTAAAACTCAATTTTTCTATTTAACCTATAGGTGGGACCTTAATAGGTACTACCACTCCTAGTCAGGGTAAACCTGTGAGTAATGGCGATGAGGGTTATTACACATTTCCCAGATATTCAAACGTGGAACTTCACCATCAGATTCGCAAAAGAGAACGGATAACGATATATATATATATATATATATATATATATATATATATGTAAAACTCATTGTTTGTTTAACTTTGAGGAAGCCGTATGTTTTGGTCGGCCATTTTCATTTCACCGTAACTCTACACAGAAAATACGAATTTGCTCGAATCAATACAACTGCATGTTTTAACATGAAAATATCCTAAAATGTGTACTTAATTAAAATTAATGAAAATCATTTCAAATAATACGCGAGCACAATTAAGAACTTTATATGAACAGAATGAGTTCTGAAGTGAATAGATTGTGAACTTTGAAATATCCCATCATACAGATAAAAAATAACAAGAAAATTTGGTACAACCGTGGGGGAAATTTGGTATGCAAAGAGATAAATTGACTTTGAACTGCATTAATATTTTGGCTTTTAAAACATTCATATTGCAACTAAGTATAACCTGTTTTCCAGCAGTGTTCTTCTACAAGAGTGGCCTTGGTATTAAATAATCCTGAAAGGTTGATATGCCATTAAAATGGAGAAATCCAATTAATCGAACTGAGGGATAGCTTTTTTAAACTTCATCATCTATGCATATATAAAGGGCAGTTGTGTGAATCTGTATGTCCGGAGGAAACTTCGGAAATAAAACAATTAACGACAAAGTTAATATATGTACACATTAAATATCACCAGGGCATGGTTTTCTATCTATCTATACATATATAAAGGGCAGTTGTGTGTATATGCATGTCCGGAGGAAACTTCGGAAATAAAACAATTAACGACAAAGTTAGTATGTGTACACATTAAATATCACCAGGGTTTGGTTTTTGAGTAAAAATAATGAGTATTTGATTCATATTTGTGAGGATAATTAAAAAAAGAAAATTTAGCTGATAACAGGATGGAATTTTTTTGCGTTTAATATTTTAGATAGTAGACATTAACGTTTCTTTGCAGAGTGGCTGGATCAATGCAAGGTCTTTTATGCGTAGGGGTTTTAATTGGACATTCTACGAGGAATATTTGTCTCATACCCCACTTGTATGGACTGGGAACAAGGCCTCGTTTTAATGTGGGCCCACCCATAAGCCGAAGCTCATGGGTGGGAAAGAACAAAAATTTCGTCGATCCCTTAGGCATTCCCCCTCAAGAGGGCGCCTCAGGCGCTGGGCAATAAACCCAGCCCTGCCCCCTGGGATCGACGCTATTATTTGTACCTTGCCGTACAATTGGAGTTCACTCACTTACTGCAATGTCTGTTGCAGTCCAGCCCATTAACCACTATGCCATGGGGATTCTCTCCATCCGAGAAAGGAAGTAAAAACTTATGAGACTAAAGTAGAATTGCTTCAAAGAAGAACCCTACATCTGGGGGGGGGTGAGGTGTTTCATACCTTTCCTAAGGGTATTAGTCCAAAAGTGAAAAATAGCTCGAATGGAGTTCGAACTCACTTACTACAAAGTCTCTCAGTCCAGCAAGTTAGGCACTATGCTACAGGGTATCCCCAACTTGTAGAACAGTAAGTAAAAAAAAAAGTAAGTAAAGTCGGTATCAGCCAGTCTGCGAGGGAGTCTATCCCCTTTTCAATAGCGCTAGACCAAGGAGATTGTTTTTGGCGTCTGAGGTGGAGTGCCACACCTACCATCACTGGACCCCCAGTTATGCCGGGTGGGAGGTCATTCTACGAGGATCGAACTCACGATTCAGTAATAATGGATCTGCAGGACTAACTTTAAAAAATCCCCCCTCTACCCAGGCGAGGCTGGGTAGCCACTTCTAGTTAATTACTGAGTCGTCTTACCTAGCTCCTTGTATTTTTAAGGGATTTCATATGTATTATGATGACCCGAAGTCTTTTCAAGTTTGCCGGGCTGAGTTAAATTCTGTGTCTGTTGGTCGGTATACAACACCACCAATCATCGCAGCTGCAAGAGCATTTTTCAGGAAATTTGATATATGATATGTTCCCTCACGAAGATATTTTATTTAAATTAGGCTAATTTCTTTTCCATCTTATAGTTTTCGCTTTCGAATAAGTGCTGAAATGTGCTTAAAACTGAGTAGAAAAATGCAAGGCTATGAGGTATTTATATGAACGCTAAGATTAGTCATATAAAATGGCGATTTATGCAAGGCTCGAACTAGGATCCGAGTATATTTGTCGCATACCCCACCTGCATGGGCTGGGCACAAGGCCTCGCTCTAACGTGGGCCCACCCACAAGCCGAAGCTCATGGGTGGGAAAGAACAAAAATTGCGTCGATCCCTTCGGTCCCTTTGGTCCTTTCGGCATACCCCCACAAGGAGTGGAGCCTCAGGCGCTGGGCAACAAACCCAGCCCCGCCCCCTCAAGTCAAGGGGGAAGGTATTGCCTGCGGGGTCAGCCCCCTGGGATCGATGCCACTATCAAACTCTCGACGAGTCCAGCGGCCGAAGCTCGCTGGACCCCCGGCGTTAACCGTAAAACCGAGTGTGCAATGAGTTAAAAAAAAAGAATTAGGATCAGAGGGTAGTATCTGTGTGCTCTGTCCAAGACTAAATTATATCTCCTCAGAGCACTTGCCTATGATCATAGTGTATTACTGTTGTATAGCCATGTATCACCATCATCATCATGTCGCGCAATTAGCACGGATATTAATGACAATCTCTCGCCAACCTTTCCTATCATTCATTTTCCCAGGGAGGTCCCCTGCGTAGCAACCTGCATCTTTACTTAGTTGGTCAATGTAGGTCCTTGATGGGCGGCCCACACTAGCATGTCCGTGTGTTGGCTTCCACAGGAGAACGTCACTTATGAGCTCATCCTTGCTTCTCCAGCAGTGCCCGGCATACCTTGTCCGTCTCACTCGAATGGTTTGTGAGATGGGGGGCTGGTGGCCATATAGCTGTTTCGTCGTGGGGTGCTGCTTCCACGATTTGTTCAGGACTGCACGCAGCATTCTTGTGCAGCTCCCGTCCAGCTTGTTCCCAAGGCGCCTCGTTAGGGTCCAAGTGGTGCATCCGTACAGCAACACTGTTACAACCACCGCTTGGAAGAAATGTCGCTTTAGCTTGTCAGTGAGATCGGATTTCCATATTACTGATAATTTGTTTGTGGCCGACCACGCTTTTCCTATTCGTGTATTTACATCGGTTTCTGTGGATGAGATATTACTACCTAGGTATGTGTAATATTCTCGGGTACATAATAGAGAGAGACAGATTAGAGATAATATGGTAGAACGTACTTAGTACACTTCTAACTGCTTACTCTTCTTTGACTAAATGTCTGGCCGCCATCTTGTCTGGGCTGACTTCTATCTAGGCTTCTGCTGGGTATTGACTTTCCTTCTTAATTCTTCTTTTGGTCTGGCTTAACATTATCATAATAATTCACACAAGACTTGGATTTTTCTTGATCAAGCTTTTATTTATTAGCCCATCTTGATTCCGCCGCGGAGAAAGAATGGACCTCGGGAGAGCCGACAATTGCTTCTTTCTCCTTGAAAATCTGTGTCGCATCTGCTTAACTAACTAAACTTATTCTAACGTGTCTGTCATGGCGCGCAATCATGCGCCTCTAGGGAGTCAAAGTTTACTAATAAAGTTTATAAATATTTCTAGCTACTGGTCTGTTCACAATTTATGAGTTCTCATGAATTAGTATTATCTGCGTTATTCGGACTATTGTCCCCGTCTTCATTGTTATTTGTACAACGTTTCGGCCGATATGCCGTCCGGCCTTCTTCAGGTATTTCTTGTCGGACTCGGGAACCTTCTTTTCGAACTCTGGACACATAGCCTAAGTGACAGTTATCTCTGGACTCTGGGTTCAATCCTGAGTAGAGGCAGTAACATAGAAAAATGATTAACACAACTCCTACACCAGCTATGGTTAGCGGAATGAGAACAGGATACACCCGTGGAACAAATAAAGGGTTAGGTTCAAAGTTCCGTGATGGCTCCCGATTACGACAAGAAAGTTCCCGAGTCCGAAAAGAAGGTTCCCGAGTTCCAAATATAAAGTGCTCAATACGTTAGTAGAGCAAATTTATTAGCATAAAGGTACACGGCAATAACCTACTCGAGTTTCACCATAAGGATCTTCAGGGTTAAATATATTGATTAATGGCAGTCGATTAACCGTTTATCACGAAAAAACACACACGTGTAATCGACTGCCATTAATTAATATCTTGATTAATCCAGTGGATTTAACCCTGAAGATCTTTATGGTGAAACTTAAGTAGGTTATTACCGTGTACCTTTGTGTTAATATATATATATATATATATATATATATATATATATA
>CM042156.1:102569385-102596885 GCA_023376005.1 Doryteuthis pealeii
TATATAAATATATTGCATGTTGTCAGTATGGAGACATAGTTAACAGTATTAATAATGTAAGACAATTTTATTAATAATTGAGGTTTAGATAAAAATAAATCATGGAGTATGTGATGTCAGTAACTAAGAGAATTGTGACTTGAGTAGGAATATAGTTTCGGTTACAGACAGAAAAACACCAAATCTCCATTATAATAATAATAATTATATATATATATATAAATATATATAAAAGGAGTGCGAAAATTAAGGGATTAATTAGGATCAGGTGGTAAGTGGCACAGTAAAAATTTGTTCAAATGCCTGCATTTCGAAACGAGTTCACTTCTCTTGTTTAATAAGTTTTGTTTGTATTTTGTAATATACACAATTATATAAAATACAAACAAGAACTTCATCTACACACACAGTGTTTCAACGTTTCACGTCTCATCAGAGTGGCTAGACACAGCAACAACTTCAGATGGAAAATCATTTTTTTTGCATCTGATGATTTCTCTAGGTTCCCTTAAATATTCTATAATGCTAAAAACCTAAATTTCTTATTTTTACTGATATATATATATATACATATGTGTGTGTGTGTGTGTGTGTGTGTGTGTGTGTTTATGTTTTAAATGTACTTCTCTTATGAATATTAATGTTTATGTATGTCTATTATATTTGTATTATAATAAATGTATTATATATTACTAGCAAATATATGCACCCTCCGGGTGCAAGTATTTAAGTTTTAATGTAATGAAATATTGTATTAAATTAGAAAGGCTAATGAAAATAAATAAGAATACAGATAAAAAGATTTGAAACAGAGGGAGTATAATAAAAGATTTGAAACAGAGGGAGTATAATAAAAAATGGAACAACTGAAACTTACTCTTCCATCACTCTCGTCTTCATTGTTATTTTTTCTAATTTAAGTATTTAGTTATAAGAGGAAGTAAAGAATAAAATGACAGTTATTTTATCTTGTTAATGGATTTCATTTAAGATTCATTGAAGAGATTTTTTGCTTATATTCATTAAAATAAAACCAAACAGTTAGAAATCAATAATACTAAGCACATATTTATTAAATTCGATTTTTTAATATTAATATGCAAATTAGCCTTCCCGTTCACACTGTAAACCGCTATTTTGTTGTATATATAAATATAATTGCATGCTGTCAGTATGTAGACATAGTTAACAGTATTAATAATGTAAGACAATTTTATTAATAATTGAGGTTTAGATAAAAATTAAATCATGGAGAATGTGATGTCAATAACTAAGAGAATTGAGACTTGAATAGGAATATAGTTTCGGTTACAGACAGAAAAACACACAATCTCCATTATAATAAGATATATATATATATATATATATGGTGTGTGTGTGTGAATATGAAACCGACCCACGTATATATATATATATATATATGTGTGTGTGTGTGTGTTTCTTTTTCAATCTCCATTTCTAAACATCTGCCCATTAGTCTGTCTCTTTTTCATAGCGCGTCGTGTCATAACCATCAGTCCGACAATGATATACGGAAGAGTCCTTCCTTGCGGTGACGAATTGGTTTTTCTTTCGCCATAACCACTTCGCTCTTCAGCTTCTTCTTGAAATTGGCGCGAAATCGTTGTCAAAAAAGTCAATCTGCGCTGTGGCGGCCTTCACCTGAAAAACTGAGTGATCTGTCATCTGATGAAGATCCCCCACACCACCTTACCGTGGCCCCACTTTCCTCCCCCCCCTTTTTTATTTGGGGGGGGCCCTCACCGTTTCTTTATTGTATTCAATTTCATGGAGGTATCTTTTCTTTTTTTTCATAGTTTTTCTTTGTCACTCAAAGAGTGTTTTATATTTCATTATTTTTTTTTAGTGATCGGTATTGTTATCCTTATTTTCATTATTTCTTATGTTTTTGTATTACATTTTCCTGCGTATGTGACTATATATAACAATATATGAAAATATACGCCGACATTAGATTTGGTTATATATATATATATATATATATATATATATATAATATATAATAAAGTAAAAAAGGTAAAGTCGTCGGGGCGGCCTAAAGTCGGTATCAGCCAGTCAGCGAGGGAGTCTATCCCCTATATATATATATATATTTGGGAGAATATGTGCTTAATTGAAGTCGAACCTAATTTTATGAAAGTTAATTCATTGATAATTAATTAGGCGGGATTTACCTATTTAAATGTAAGGCTAAACAAATCGTGAAAAATGAGGCCTAATAGGCCGAAATGTACATACAGAGATTGATTTTTCTCGATTTGTTTAGCCTTACATTTAAATAGGTAAATCCCGCCTAATTAATTATTAATAAATTAACTTTCATAAAATTAGGTTCGACTTCAATTAAGCACATATTCTCCCAAATATTGTCGGCTGAAAATAACCATATCACAAACGTCGTCTGTTTGTTTACTTCTCATATATATATATATATATATATATATATATATATATATATATATAGGGGCCGGGTTAGCTCCGTCGGTAGAGCGTGCGGCTAGGAACCACAAGGTTCCTGGTTCGATACCGGCCCTCGCCAACTCAGCGTATGAGTAGCACAGGGATCTGTGCGGTAAAGTAAGGAGCTGATGGTAGGTGTGGCGCTCCACCCCAGACGCAAAAACTATCTCCTTGGTCTAGCGCTAGTGAAAAGGGGATAGACTCCCTCGCTGTTAGG
Source organism: Doryteuthis pealeii (assembly GCA_023376005.1). NCBI lineage: Eukaryota > Metazoa > Mollusca > Cephalopoda > Myopsida > Loliginidae > Doryteuthis > Doryteuthis pealeii. The sequence continues at coordinate 102,572,084 of CM042156.1, forward strand.
TTGATACCGACATTAGGCCACCCGACGACTTTACTTACTTTACATATATATATATATATATATTCTCAACACACATAGATAATATGCATGTATATATGATATATATTCTCATACATGCACACACACACACAATAAATATATATTATATATATATATATATATATATATATGAATTCATACACAAATATACCCGCACATACGTAAAACATTCAGACTCCAATACATACACGAACATATACATTCATATATATTATATATATATATATATATATATATATATATATATATATATATATTATTTATATTTTTGCATTGCGTTTTTCTGCATGTGTGACTATAATATGTGCCAACCTTAGATTTTTTTATATACACACACACATTCATATAGCCACACACACATATATGTACACACACACACTTATATATATATGTATATATATATTCCATCTTATGCCCCTAATATAAATGCCCTGTTAATTTTTATTTCCTTGTTCAATTTTTTTCTGATTTCAATCTTTTGTCTGTTTTCCACATCGTGGCCATCTTTTATTTTCATTTTTCCGCTCTTTTTTCCCGCCATGTCACTACCATGTTATAGCCATAAGCCNACATTTTTTCTCTATATCAGATTTTTTCTCTATCTTAACCCAAGGATGAGAAGAACAGAAAAAGAAAAAAATATATATATAAAAGACTTATTTTTTGTAGGCGGAATCTTTTTCTTTTCTTTCTTTCTTTTTTTTTTTCATTCCTATTAATTAATTCTGTTACATTCTCAAAACATATTGTCCCATTCTTTTTCCCAACAACGTTATCTCTTTTATTTCTTCTCTCCGCTGCTCGTGGTCTACTATTTCTTTCTCTGTTTTCATACTTAACTCTCTGTCTATGTGGCTTCTTATTTTATTTTTTGTCAATCTGTCAATCGATTAAACATTCAACATACTTATGTTGCATAATTTATGTGGAAGTAGAGATTATTGGCAACCTCCTGTAGGAGAATTCTAAGGGCTCAGTGTTTTCATTATCAGGGAATGGAGAACCACTGGACAGTTAGAATCTCGCAAGTCATGTGAGATATCAGTTGTTAATCGGTTTGCAGCCAGACTTCAAATGAGACTGACGTGTCCTACTGCGGTGTAACTCCGCCCGATGAGTTAGTAAACGGGCAATAAAACCTTTGATCAAAGCAATAAGTCTTGTTGATTAGTTTATACATGACTTTTAAAAAATGTCCCGTAAAAAGACGCCCTGAGTTAAAAGTAGAAATAAAACAACGAGTTAGAAAGAAGTAAAGAGGAAATGTAAAGGAAGGAGAATAGAATGAAGAACAAGCAAGTAAGTTATCTCCCCCCTCTCTCCTCTCTCTCTCTCTGATGCCTCTAAGTTGGTCCACCCACTCTCTCTCTCTCTTCTCTCTCTCTCTCTCTCTCTCTGATGTCTCTATGTTGGTCCACTCACTCTCTCTCTGATGCCTCTAAGTTGGTCCACCCTCTCTCTCTCTCTCTCCTCTCTCTCTCTCTCCTCTCTCTCTCTGATGCCTCTAAGTGGTCCACCCACTCTCTCTCTCTCTCTTCTCTCTCTCTCTCTCTCTTTCTCTGATGTCTCTATGTGGTCCATCCAACTCTCTCTCTCTCTCTCTCTCTCTCTCTCTCTTCTCCTCTCTCTCTCTGATATTCTCTATGATGGTCCACACACACACACACACACACACTCTCTCTCTCTCTCTCTCTCTCTCTCGCTCTCATGTCTCTATGTTGGTCCACCCACTTCTCTCTCTTCTGCTCTCTTGCTCTCTCTGATGTCTCTATGTTGGGTCCCCCCTCTCTCTCTCTCTCTCTCTTTCTCTCTCTCTCTCTCTCTCACACACACACAACACACACACACAAACACACACACACACACAAAAGTACTATTGTTTATTGTACCCGGCAAACCAGGATACCTAACACTTTGCTCGTCCTCCGTCTTGATATCTCTTTAATAGTGCACCCCTTACCATTAGGCAACAAAGTTCATTTCCTTCAAAAATCAAAGATAGAGAATTTCTTTATTTCTCCTTTACTTTAAATTTTCATTTACTTTATGTGTATTACTAAATTGTTAGAAAATAATTTGCATTTACTATATGTGTATTAATAAATACTGTCAGTTGACCCTCAGCTACGCCCTTCTAGCCACCTATATATAAAAAGGGGTGGATTTGGCCATAAGAGCAATTTGAAGAATACGGTTTATTAATGTGTTTTGATTAGGTTATAAACTCCCTAATTCATCTAAAGGTATCAATCTAGGCCCCTTTATAAAAGGTGTTCTAAAATTTGTATATCTTTTGGATTTTTCGAACTGTTGTCTTTCATCTTTATTGTTATAGATACAAAATTCGATGATGTGCCCCCTGGCCTTTTCGGGTGTTCATGTCGAATTTGGGAGCATTTGTTAAAGTCGGGAAACTTCTTGGCGAATTCAGCGCAGCCTTCATATAGGCAGCCAGTCTTGGATAGGAAAACTTAATTCAAAACCGTTAAACTGCTTAAATTGACCTTGTCACATCCTGCTTGTATGGAGGCGTTGTTAAATACCTATAACACTAGACCTAATTTATTTCTATGTTAAAATACGCATAAAATAAATCTTCTTTTCTCACAATACTACTAACAAGGAATATTCTGCCCATTTCGATGGGACTGACTCTTAAATTTTGACAAAAAAGTATCGATATACTTTATATTATAATTGAGATTGTGTGTTTTCTGTCTGTAACCGAAACTATATTACTACTCAAGTCACAATTCCCTTTGTTATTGACATCACAATCTCAATGATTTATTTTTATTTAAATCTCAATTATTAATAAAATTGTTTTACATTATTCATACTGTTAACCATATCTACATACTAACATGCAATTGTATTATATATACAACAAAATAGCGGTTTACAATGTAAACGGGAAGGGTTAATTTGCATATTGATATATTAAAATGTGATTTTAATAAATATGTGCCTTGGTATTATTGATTTCTAATTATTGGTTTTATTTTAATGGATATAAGTAAAAATGTCTTCAATGAATCTTGAATGAAATCCATTAACAAGAAAAAAATAACTGTCCTTTTATTCTTTACTTCCTCTTTTTTAACTAAATACTTAAATTAGAAAAATAACAATGAAAAGGACGAGAGTGATGGAAGAGTAATTTCATGGTTCTATTTTTTCGATTATACCCCCTTCTGTTTCAAAACTTTTTAACTGCATTCTTATTTTTGCTTCATTAGCCTTTCTAATTTAATATAATATTTTATTACATTAAAACTTAAATACTTGCACCCGGAGGGTGCATATATTTGCTAGTGAAATAATGATAATAAAAATAATCAGTTAAGCATCTTTTAAACAATTAGAAAATACAAATTCTAGTCTATTATTACTTTATCATTAAAAGATGTCTAAATAACTATTAAATATTTCAATCAAGTTTAGATCCTATAAGTAGAAATTGATTTAATTCTTTTGAAAAAAAATGTATTAAACTTTTTCCTTTTTAAAAAAAGGAAATGCAAGCTTAAAACTGTAATAGTACCAACAGACAAGATGTAATCTTATTATAATGGAGATTGTGGTTTTTTCTGTCTGTAACCGAACTATATTACTATACCAAGTCACAATTCCCTTAGTTATTTACATCACATTTACCATTATTTTATTTTTATTTATACCTCAATTATTAATAAAAATTTTTACATATACTTATCTACTTGACCCATATCTACATGATATTTTTCCATGTACCCCACTTGTACGGGTAGGCAACAAGGCCCTATTTATGTGGGACACCCACCCAAAACCGAAGCTCATGGGTGGCCGGCGTGAAAACTTGCGTCGATCCCGTCGGCATTCCCCCTCAAGGGGCGCCTCAGGCAACTGGCTGGGCAATAAACCCAGCCCTGCCCCTTTAAATCAAGGGGGCAGGTGGTTGCCTGGGGGGATGGCCCCCCTGGGATCGACGCTGTTAATTATATCAATGGTCCAGAGCGGCGAAGCCACTGTTGACCATAATCTACATACTAATAACATGCAATTGTATTATATATACAACAAAATAGCAGTTTACAGTATTGAACGGGAAGGCTAATTTACATATTGATCTTTAAAATTGATTTTAATAAATAAATGCTTAGTATTATTGATTTCTAATTGTTTGGTTTTATCTTAATGAATATGAGCAAAAATCCTTCAATAAATCTTAAACGAAAATCCCTTAACAAGAAGAAATAACTAATATTATTCTTTACTTCCTATTTTAATTAACAGTTAAAATTAGGCAAAATTTACCAATGACGGGGAGTAACGCGAAAATGATGGAAGAGTTAGTTTCAAAGTTGTTCTATTTTTCAATCATTACCCCTCTGTTCCAAATCTTTTTATCTACATTCTTATCAGTTTCATTAGCCTTTCTAATTTAATATGATATTTTATTATATTAAAACTTAAATACTTGCACCCGGAGGGTGCATATATTTGCTAGTAATAATAAAGAAAGAAGTAAACAAAGTCATGTAATAATTGTAAATTTCTAGCAAAAGTAAAGGGTTGCTTAAAAAACAGCGCAAAACCATTGATTTTTTTAAAAGATGAAAAAAAAAATAAATTATGAAAAATAGAAAAACAAATTTTCTTAATTGAGAGACACATCTGAGGAATCAAAAAGCTTGATGATGTAAGGCAGCAAGACATGAAGACAATCAAGATCCATCACGGACCTTCGAACCGAAACCCATATTTCAATCCATCGAGATAGGACTGTTTTCTCATTTCCGTTAACCATGACCGGACATTAAGTGTTAAGTTATGTTAAGTATTTCTATATTATTTTTTTAAAAAAATATTATTAAAAAAATTTTACTCATCAAATCTGCGGTGAAGCACAGCTCTCCATGTAAAATATATTAATTATATACTCAAACTTATAATCTTATATTACTGTTAATAAAAACTATAGTGATACTCTGAAGTGTGTGTACTGGGCTGTAATGGTTGGGAGGCTAGCCCCAGAGACTACAAGAAAAACACAAAAAATTTAATTCATTTAAGCGCCTTATGGAGTTCATCCTTTGCTTAAACTTTCCAAACAGTGTTCGGCGTCTATGTTCGCCTCAATATGGATAGTTTGTGCTGCATATGCAGGCAGGTTAGGGGCCGTACAGCTATTTTCTTGTGGGGTGTTGTTTCAAGTCTTGTTAAGATTGCCATGCAAAACAGTTTCTTTGTGCAGCCGAATCCCATCTAGCTTGAGATGAGTCATCTAGGCGCTTCGTTAAGAGAGAATGCTCGGCGCTGCGTGTACGAGAGATGAGTTATTTAACAAATAATAGGATGAGTCAAAAGTTTTGCAATATTTTGGTAATACAATTTCAGTAATTATTAAGTAAAGAGAATTTTTTTATTGAATTTTTTTATTAGTTAGAATGAGTCAAAAATTTTGGAATATTTTGCTAACACAATTTTAATTAAACTTTTAGTAATTGTTAGCTAAATAGCAGAAATATTTGTTATAATGCTAGGGTGAGTCAAAAGTTTTGCAATATTTTGGTAATACAATTTTCGTAATTATTAAGTAAAGTGATTTTTTTTATTATTATTAAGTTAGGTTGAGTGAAAAGTTTTGCAATATTTTGGTAATATAATTTCAGTAATTATTAAGTAAAGAAATTGTTTTTATTATTAAGTTAGGGTGAGTCAAAAGTTTGCAATATTTTGGTAATACAATTTCGGTAACTATTAAGTAAAGAATTTTTTTTTTATTAAGTTAGAGTGAGTCAAAAGTTTTGCAATATTTTGGTAATACAATTTCAGTAATTATTAAGTAAAGAAAGTTTTTTTTTTTTTTTTTTAAGTTAGGGTGAAATCATAAGTTTTGCAATATTTTGGTAATACAATTTCGTAATTATTAAGTAGGGTGAGTCAAAAGTTTTGCAATATTTTGCTAACAAAATTCTAATTAAACTTTTAGTAATTGTTTGCTATGAGTCAAAAGTTTTGCAATATATTGGTAATACAATTTCAGTAATTATTAAGTAAAGAGAATCTTTTTATTGAGTTAGAGTGAGTCAAATGTTTTGGAATATTTTGCTAACACAATTTTAATTAAACTTTTAGTAATTATTAGCTAAATAGCAAAAATATTCTTTATAATGCTAGGATGAGTCAAAAGTTTTGCAATATTTCAATAATTATTAAGTAAATAGAATTTTTTTATTGAGTTAGAGTGAGTCAAACGTTTTTCAATATTTTGCTAACACACTTCTAATTAAACTTTTTGTAATTTCTAGCTAAATAGCATAAATATTTTTTATAATGCTACGATGAGTCAAAAATTTTTTAATATTTTGGTAATATAATTTCAATAATTATTAAGTAAAGAATTTTTTTTTTATTAAGTTAGGGTGAGTCAAAAGTTTTGCAATATTTTGCTAACACAATTCTAATTAAACTTTTATTAATTGTTAGCTAAATACCAAAAATATTTTTTATAATGCTAGGATGAGTCAAAAGTTTTGCAATATTTTGGTAATACAATTTCAGTAATTATTAGTAAAAATAAGTAAAGAGCAAAGTTGTTGTTTTTTTATAATGCTAGGGTGAATCAAAAGTTTTGCAATATTTTGGAAATACATTTTTGATAAAACTTTTAGTAATTTTTAAGTTAAGAGAAAAGTTATTTGTTATAATACTAGGGTGAGTAAAATGTTTTGCAATATTTTCGTAATACAATTTTAATAAAACTTTTAGTATTTGATAGCTAAAGGGCAAAGTTTGTTTTTATAATCCTGTGTTTGTCTACCATTCCCCACATACCTATATATGTTAATATAAATTTATTTCCACCCATACGTATAAGTATACATGTATATATACATATACGAGGGTGAGTCAAAAAGTAATGCTATCTTCTTTATTTCATGTGAAGTTTTTTTTTATAAAACTAAGGCCTACATTGAGACCCTAATGGTGCTCAGAGCAAGAATCCGACCCAACTTTCCAATCGACTATGTCCTTCTCCATGACAATGCACGCCCACACAGAAGCATCATGACGAGGGGGAAAATCATCTTATTCGGGTGGACAACATTACCGCATCCTCCATACTCACCAGATTTAGCGCCTTCAGACTATCATTTCTTTGGCTCCATAAAAGATGGTTTGAGAGGAAGACATTATTCTAATGACGATGAAGTAAAATCTGTAGTGAAGAGGTGGCTCAAAAACAGTCAACATAGTTTTACTGGTCAGTGATACGTGCTCTCGTCCGAAGGTGGAACATTGCTATTGAGAGAAACGTTGACTATGTGGGGAAGTAGTGATGTGATCTACAGAGGAACAGCTTCAAGTTAATGTATAATACATGTTCCTACGTTGGTAATTATACATGCCCTAAACAAAATGACGTTACTTTTTAACTAACTCTCGTACATACAGGGAATGAAATTCATAACTGCTAATATGACCGGTATTGAAGTTACTTTCTTTAATATATATTGGACTGCAGTGGCTGGAATCTTGAACTTTTTTATACTTTCTTATACATTTTTATACATATTTGCATCAAACACTTTTGAGTTTTCTTTGTGGATTATAATGCTTCTAATTTAATAAAATAAAATAAAATTTATTTTATTTTATTTTCAAAACAGATATGCATTTTCAAAATTAAAAAAAAAAAGAATTCCGGCTCCGAAATTGAACGTTTCGTTTGTACCACTTTCGATTTTGTAACGGTTTAATCACACAGTCTCTCTATCACACACATCTCGCTCTTGATGAAGATCACTTCAATAAAGGGTCGAAACAGATTTCATTCAGTGAATTATAACATCATGTGTTTGCTTTTTCTAAAAATATTTATTTCATATTGTTCTGTATATAATTCTGAATTATTGTACATTGAGTTCTCAATTTGGGCTATATCAATTTTAAATTTCAAGGCCAGCTTAGAATCATCCTAAAACCAACTAACCTTGGTGATTACTTATATATACATATATATATATATATTATAATAATATATATATATAATATATATTAAAAAAGAACAGCAAAAAGGGACTGCAGAGACAATATTTTGAAATAAACTTCTATTTCTAAACAGAGTATATATCCATTAATTAATTTATTTATAATACTCTATATATGTAAAAATGATACGCAAATATATATATATATATATATATATATATATAATATATATATATATATTGGTTGAATCCTATCAAAGCAAACTTGATATCATCCAAAGGCTGGGCTGCTATACACTCAAGGAAACACAAAATGTGTTCTTGATAGTATGCACAACACGGGAGGAAACAAATTACTCACCTGCTGACCATCATCTATCGCCCACGATAGGAGAGTCCACCATCTATCTATCTATCTATCTATCTATCTATCTATCTCTCTCTCTCTCTCTCTCTCTATATATATATATATATATATATATATATATATAATATATTTATATTTTTGCTTGAAGGCAATTATAAATGCACGTATCGCATAAAATTCGATAATTAAGAAAATAATCTTGACAAGTTAATCCCGGCAAAGGATGGTTCGCCATGTAGAACACCAGACTGTTTCGACTTATTAAGTCTTCAGCGATCGTTAGTATACATCGCTGAAGGACTTAATAAAGTCGAAACAGTCTGTAGTGTTCTACATGGCGAACCATCCTTTGCCGGATTAACTTGTCAAGATTATTTTCTATAATTATTCGAATTTTATGCGATACGTGCATTATAATTGCCTTCAAGCAAAAAATATAAATAATAATTTTTTCAACAATGCTTCTATAAAAAACAAACATCCAAAATCTATTTCACTTCGCCGAAGAGCTTACGGACGGGTTTGTTTACTACTTAATAAACGTCCACTTACCTACAATGGTAGAGGCGTGTAGTATCACTGACAAGGTTAATTTCGCAGGGATTGTTCGCTATGTACCGGCGGCCGAACAGATATGGTCTCTGACTGTGAAGTCCCGGTTTCGATTCCTGTCAGAGGGGAGTCGTTAGTATACATCACTGAAGAGACTTAATAAAGTCGAAACAGTCTGTACGGTGTTCTACATGGCGAACCATCCTTTGCCGGGATTAATTTGTCAAGATTATTTTCTATAATTATCGAATTTTATGCGATACGTGCATTATAATTGCCTTCAAGCAAAAATATAAATAATAAATTTATTCAACATGCTTCTATAAACAAACATCCAAAATCTTATATATATATATATATATAGACACACATATATATATATATAGACACACACGCACACACACACACGCATATATATATATTATATATATATATATATATATATATATATATATATTATATAATATATATATCAGCAAATACATGCACCCTCCGGTGCAAGTATTTTAAATTTTAAAGTAATAAAATATGTTAACTTAAAAAGGCTAATGAACTAAATAAGATGCCGATAAAAGATTTGAAACAGTGAGGGAACAACTAAAACTTGCTTTTTCTTCACTCCCGTCTTTCATTGCTAAAATTTTCATAATTTAACTATTTAGTTAAATTAGGATAAAGAGTAAAGAAAAGAATTAGTAATAAAGTAAAGAATAGAATTACAGTTAATATTGTTAATGGATTTCTTTTAGGATTTATTCCCGAGACTTTTTATAATATTCATTAAGATAAAACCAAATAATTAAAAATCAATAATACCAAGCACATATTTATTAAAATCAAATTTTTAATATTAATATGTAAATTAGCCTTCCCATTCACACTGCAAACCGCCATTTTGTTGTATATATAAATATAATTGCATGTTATGAGTATGGATATATGTTCAACAGTATTAATAATGTAAGATAATTTTATTAATAATTGATGTTTAAATCAAATCATGGAGAATGTGATGTAAATAACTATGTGAATTGGGACTCGATTAGTAATATAGTTTCGGTTACAGACAGAAAAACACACAATCTCCATTATAATAAGATATATATATATATATATATTTATTTATTTTACAATGTTTTCATAGATCAATGTTCATTATCAGCGACCGCGGTTTCATGCTAAATAGCAATCATCAGGCTGAGGAGCAAGATCCTATGGTGTTTGTTGGAGTTCTTTGCTCAATCCTAAATGTGACATTGAGTAAAGAACTCCAACAAACACCATAGGATCTTGCTCCTCAGCCTGATGATGCTATTTAGCATGAAACCGCGGTCGCTGATAATGAACATTGATCTATGAAAACATTGTAAAATAAATAAATATTAGCTCTTACAAACTGTGATTGAGCACTGTATTTTTTTGTTTCATCGCAAAAAAAATTTTGTTTTTACATATACCTATATATATATATATATATATATATATATATATATAAGTAAAGTCGACGGGGCGGCCTAAAGTCGGTATCAGCCAATCAGCGAGAGAGTCTACCCCCTTTTCATTAGCGCTAGATCAAGGAGATTGTTTTTGCGTTTGAGGTGGAGCGCAACACCTACCATCAGCACCTTACATTACCGCACTGATCCCTGTGCTACTCATACGCTGAGTTGGCGTGGGCCGGTATCAAACTAGGAACCTTGTGGTTTCTAGCCGAACGCTCTACCGACTGAGCTAACCCGGCCCTTCATAGTAGATAAAAAAATTAAGGGTCTACCATTGTTTGAAATTTGGATTGAAACCATGGTAGAACTTCACTTTTTCCTCTACTGATATCATTACTGCTCTATGTTTTTAATATACTGAGCTCTTTTGGATACTCCGGCAATGGAAACGTTAAATTTTATATATATATATATATATATATATATATATATATATATATATGCGATACATGCATTTATAATTGCCTTCAAGCAAAAATATAAATAATAATTTATTCAACATTGCTTCTATAAAACAAACATCCAAAAATCTTATTCACTTCGCCGAAGAGCTTACGGCCGGGTTTGTTTACTAAATAAACGTCCACTTGCCTACTATGGCAGGGGCGTGTAATAGTATCATTGACAAGGTTAATTTCGCAGGGATTGTTCGCTATGTACTGGCGGCCGAACGGATATGGTCTCTGACTATGCCTGTGAAGTCCCGGTTTCGATTCCTGTCGGAGGGAAGTCGTTAGTATACATCGCTGAAGAGACTTAATAAAGTCGAAACAGTCTGTACGGTGTTCTGCATAGCGAGCCATCCTTTGCGGGATTTACTTGTCAAGATTATTTTCTATAATTATCGAATTTTTATGCGATACATGCATTATAATTGCCTTCAAGCAAAAAATAAATAATATATATATATATATATATATATATAATATATATATATATATATATATATGAGGAAGAATGAATAAAGAAAAGAAAGTATAGAATGGATAATAAAAGATGAATTTAATCAATATCACTTACACATGTGTTTCGGTCAGTTTATCTATGTGTACACGATTCAAACTATTACTATTATTAAATATAACAAATGAAATGAAATAATAATAATAGAAAAATGTAAAAATATTCCGTACACAGAGAAATTCGACCTTCATCAAGTGAAATTTTTTTTGAATGAAAAATTCGTTGGAGAAAAACGGAGAATTTTTTTAAATGTTCGAAGAGAATTTTTAAAATTCACTTTCAGGACGCTGAACGATATAGAGCCGTTTTCTCTGTGTACGGAATATTTTTACATTTTTCTATTATTATTATTTCATTTCATTTGTTTATTTAATAATAATAATAGTTTGAATCGTGTACAAATAGATAAACTGACCGAAACACATGTGTAAGTGATATTGATTAAATTCATCTGTTATTATCCATTCTGTACCTTCTTTTCTTTATTCATTCTTCCTCAAATCGTCGGATTCAATTCCAATTCCCTTTTTACACTAAAATGTTGTTCTGGTTCCAACGGGAGAAAATTCAATATTTTATAAAAAAAGAAAGGTCCACAAAATGTATTTTGTTCTCAGAAAATTTTTTTTTAATTCTTTTTGTTTTACATATGCAACACGTGTTTCAGATCTTCTGGTATCTTCTTCAGGCTTTGATTGATAATATGAAAAAAAAATTTTTTTCAATAGCGCTAGACCAAGGAAATTGTTTTTTAGCATCTGAGGTGGAGCACCACACCTACCATCAGCTCCTTACTTTACCGCACAGATCCCTGTGCTACTCATACGCTGAGTTGGCGAGGACCGGTATCGAACTAGGAACCTTGTGGTTTCTAGCCGAACACTCTACCGACTGAGCTAACCCGGCCCATATTCTGTGAAGTAATAGTTAATAAGCTCGTCGCTTAGAACTATAAACCTCTTGTGGGTTCATTCTTTCACTGGGTAACCTAGGCACTATCTTTTACTCATCCGACCAAACTATCTTTAATAATTATCGCTTGATTCTCACCTTCAGTACACAACCTCTTTTTTTCTTTTTCTTTTTCTTTTTCGTTTTCTTATCGTTCTCTCTATTTTAATCGACTCTTTTCTTTTGCTGCGAGTCATTACACGCCTTCCCTTCTTTCTGCTGCCAGTTCGCGTCCTTATGGAAAGCGAATTAACTCACCCACTCGGCGTTATTTCTCATCACCTCTGCGAGTGGTTCCAGCCGAGCGCCGCCAGAAGTGAGGGCCATTGTCTTTCGCCCTTGGTCCATGACCAACGTAAGCACTCCGCCTGCCCATATTTGCCTGCCCACCTCCAAGGTGACTGAACTTACAACAGACGATGTCTTTGATCACCGAGGCAGGGTTATTTACAGCCGGGCTGCTGGGCCAGCCTCGCCAAGTCCCAAATGCGTCTCGAGTTGTTTAGTTCGACTTGAATATCGCCTTTTTATTGCCATACGGCGACTTGTCTTACCGCGTCCTTATTGCCTTACTGGGGTTTTTTGTCTTTGTCTTCACAGCTGGTGACGACCTAAAGATCTTCAGTGAGGTTCTCTTAAGTACGTTAGTTATTTGATCCTTTTTATGATTTTAGGGCCGGTTTAGCTCAGTCGGTAGAGCGTCCGGGTTCGATTACGACCCTCGCCAACTCATTTACACAGGGATCTGTGCGGTAAAATGAGGAGCTGATGTTACGTTTATCGCTCCGCCTCAGACGCTAGGGAAAAATGGATAGACTCCTTCTCTTTTGTCTTACTGTTTGTTTTTGTTTTTTGTCTTCGTCTTTACAGTTGGTGATGACCACAAGGTTTTTGGTTCGATAACGGCCCTAGACAACTCAGCGTATGAGTAACACATAGATCTGTGCGATAAAGTGAGGAACTGGTGGTAGGTGTGGCGTCTCGTCTCAGACGCCCAAGAATCTTCTTGGTCTAGTGCTAGGTAAAAGAGGGTAGACTCCCTCGCTGCCTGGCTGATACCGACTTTAGGCCACCCGACGACTTTACTGTTACTCTCTTTTTTTCGTTCGTTTTGGTTTAGTTTGGTTTATTTAGTGTTTCGTTTCTTTTCATTCTTTTTTCGCTTCTTCGTTTGCTTATTTATTCATAACTCATTCATTCGATTTTTTTCTCTATCTTTCCATTCTTTTTCTTTCTTTCTTTCTTTCGTTAGTTCGTTCATTCGTTCTTTTATTCACAACTCATTCATTCGATTTTTCTCAATCTTTCCTTTCTTTTCTCTTTCCTCTTCTTTCTTTCTTTCTTTCTTTTTTTCTTTTCTTTTCTTTCTTTCGTTTGTTTGTTCGTTCTATTATTTCACAACTCATTCTCGATTTTTCTCATCATTTCCTTTCTTTTTTTTCTTTCTCTTTGCTTCTTTCTTTTTTTTTTTTCTTTCTTTCTTTCTTTCTTTCTTTCTTTCGTTTGTTTTTTCTTTATTTTATTCACAACTCATTCATTCGATTTTCCTACATCTTTTCTTTTTCTTTTCTTCTTCTTTCTTTCTTTCTTTCATTCTTTTGTTTGATTGTTCATTCGTTCCTTTATTCACAACTCACTCATAGACGATTTTTTTCTCTTTTCTTTTTTTTTTTCTTCTTTCTTTCTTTCCTTCTTTCTTTCTTTCTTTCGTTTTTTTATTCACAACTCATTCATTCGATTTTTCTCTATCTTTCCATTCCTTTTTCTTTCTTTCTTTCGTTAGTTCGTTCATTCGTTTTTATTTATTCACAACTCATTCATTCGGTTTTTTTCTCCATCTTTCCTTTCTTTCTTTCTCTCCTTCTTTTTTTTCGTTCTTTTGTTCTTTTATTCATTCATTACACATTGATTTGATTCATTTCTTTATCTTTATTTTTAAACCTTTTAAACTCCAGTTTAAAAAATTGACCTTGTGCCACATCCTATTCGTACGAAGGGATTAGTAAATGTATATATGGGTCTCCACTGGTACGAATACATGAAACAATTGTTTAGCTCGTGTTTCATGACATCTCAGCTCTTGTTAGTTATTTAATGCCATTTTTCACAGATTTTCTGATAGAGTTCGATGAGGAGTATCACATAGTAAAAGATGGTTGAATACTGTTGAGAATTGGGGGAGATAGGGCTTCAAAAATTACCCCCCCATGCCATTTTTCAGCTATTATAAGTCTACGTATTTTGCTGAAAATTTAAGTTACGATTTTATTGTTTTTTTTTTTTCTCGTGGATTTCTGATGCGGAGAATTTACTGATGGAGGAAAAAGTGCTCAATTCGGAGTTTTAGGTGAGATTTGAGGTCTGATAATATCCCCGAGAGTGGGTAAAATGGCCAATTTCGTGCAAAATTAAAGTGCCAATTTAATATGATTTTCTGATAGAGTTCGATGAGGAGTATCACATAGTAAAGGATGGTTAAATACTGTTGAGAATTGGGAGAGATATGGTTTTGGTTTTGTCTTAATGAACACGAGCAAAAATCTCAGGGATAAATCTTAAAAGAAATCCATTAACAAGAAGAAATAACTGTAATTTTATTCTTTACTTCCTATTTTAATTAAATAGTTAAATTAGAAACATTTAGCAATGATACACGGGAGTTTCAATTGTTCTATTTTTCAATTATACACCCCTCTGTTTTAAATCTTTTTATCTACATTCTTATTTAGTTTCATTAACCTTTCTAATCTCATCTAATATTTCATTACATTTAAACTTAAATATTTGTACCTGAAGGGTGCATATATTTGCTAGTATATATATATATATATATAATTATATATATATATATATATCCGAAAATGATAGACAAGCGTAACAGCTACCTTATTATAATATAGGAAGGTTGCAATTTACAGTGGCAGGCAAACCTAATGATGGCGATTTTCCCTGATAGACATTACGAGGATCTTGTGAGCCAAAGAGCTTCGCTGCGGTAACCAACTGTGAATTATTTATATTTCGATGTTGGCAGATGGTAATGTTTCAGTGCATGTCAAGTGTTATGTTTTCCCATTCGTCACCAGCAGCTGTCCCGGAGCGCCTACGTGGTTGGCGCCCACGGAAGTCTCAAACAAACGGCGGACATCTTTTTTGCTTCTTTTTTTTTTTTTTTTACCCACTTTTTCTTTTTTCAAGCAGCTGAAACCTGGCATTGAACTTATTGAAATGACATCATGCCACGAATCTGTTTGATAGATCTTAGCCAAACACTGTAAGCATTATTTGTCTGAAATTTTTAAAAATGAGGCTTGATGTGTATAATTTTGATTTTTCGGGCTGTTTTCCTCATCTTTATTGTAGTAGGTAAAATCACATGTTTCGGCTGCTATACCCCGTGCTTTCCTCAGGTGTTTCCTGTGTTAACTCGGTTAGAAAGTTAAGACGCAAGTATTGTAATAGGTTACTGTTACATACTGTTGGAGATTTAAGATATAAGGCGTGTGATAAAGGCCCTCTTCTACTTATAGACTCGCCGACTACCATGTGACCAACTTATTGTCCAATCACTGGCAGTACTCTGCTGCTGATATTATCATTTATACTGGCTGATTCTAATCTTAGCTCAGTACTACTTGGATCTTCTTGGACGACGGACCAAAGGACTTATTGACATACCAAAGGATTCTATACCACAGGACTTATTGACTTACCAAAGGATTCTATATCACAGGACTTATTCACTTACCAAAGGACTCTATAACTCGGGACTTACTTATTTACTTTAAGTTCTTTACAACTGACCAAGGATGGCGACCAGATACTTAACACATACCCGCATCCACATGCTCATGTTGTGGGTATATATACGATATCTTTTACTAGAGAGGGGAGAGAGATAGATAGGGTATCAGAGAGATGAGATGCATAACTTGCTTTCTTTCTTCTTCACTTGTTTGGCCATTCGATCGTCTAGCTTCAATTCTTTCTCGTCATGTTGACTTCTATCCTGTTGGGTGTTCATCTTGATTCTTTCATCTGATTTCTTTCTTGGTCGGTCTTCTTACTAAAACATGCATCAACCAACAACGCCATACTGTTCTTTTAAAAATCTTTTATTTACTTAACTATGTTTCTTTTCTTACTAACTAACACACAGCGCTGAGTTGAGACAGCCGAAGCAAACGGGACGTCTCCCCTACTCTAAATATCGGCTCGAACTGTGTAACTAATTCAAAATCACGTGACGTGCGAGACTTCAACTGTTAGTAATTTTCCGTCTGTGATATGGAAGGTACCATCCCTGCAGTAATACAGGGGTATCCAATAATCTATGCCACCACATAGAGTATGCAACATTACTAGTTAAGAGTCGTTTCTTAAGGGAAATATAACTGGTTCAGAGCGTTGTTGATTGGGTTCGTGGCATTCCTTGTGCACCAATTCTTTCCTATCGACTGTGCCAAAAAGTGCGAAATGGTCCAACACAAGCCTTCACCACTATAAACAAATCACTGTGCTGGTTGTTCACCGAATGAACAATCATGCGTCGAAAATCGACGTGAGAGTCCGTATATATATATATATATATATATATATATATATATAACGTTTCAGTTGCATATGGATCTGTGTCGTACAGTAAGGAGTTGATAGTAGGTGTGGTACTCCACCTCAGACGCAAAAATAAATCTCCTTGGTCTAGCGCTAGTGGAAAGGAGATAGATTCCCTCGCTGATGGGCTGATACCGACTTTATTTTTTTATATATACATATACATATAAATACATATATATTGATAATATAGTATACTATATTTATGATAGTGTTCAATATTTTTGATATAACATGCGTATGTAAATCAAAGTTGTGTGGACACGATGTGAACTGCCGTTGACTTCATATCCCTGCTACTCTAACTTATGCACACACACACACACACACACACACAACACACACATATATATTATATATATTATATATATATATATATATTATATATGGCTTAATTTATTGTAAAAAAAACAAATGTAAAATAATTTCGAAGAATCTGCACGAGCGCACGTACAAACGGGACGACATGTCATCACGGAAAACCCCGAACATTTCAAATATCTGTCGTCCCTTCAACTTAATAACAACACAAGTTTACGCCAGCGCCGTGGGATAAGTACTAAAAAACACAACTACTTCCATGACCTCTGATGATGGGATTTTTCCCGAAAATATTTAGGAATAAAAAGGTAAATAAACATCATTTTCAACACCTGTTCCATTGCATTGTAAATTGCCTTCAAATTTATATTTCATATATATATATATTATATATATATACTATATATATATAATTTACTCAGTTCTCCCACCACTGCGATCCTACCGTAATTCACAGGCAACGGTTCTCGTCCGTGTCATTTGTTTACTCTGAAATATCACTACGTAAACACCCTGCTATCTTTTGTTGTGTCTATGAACTAAACCTGAGTCTGGTTCTTGATCCTTTTCCAATTGGGAACCAGTTGAATGGAAAATTTGGTACAGCCACAGAGATGGGAATTTGGTCGGCAAAGAGTTAAAGAATTCATTATTTAAATAGTTACTTTCATTTTATAAACTGAGCTTCCTATTTAATGACATCTTTAGGAAATAAATTACTTCCATATTTAAAATTATTTATAAACACATGGGAAGTCGGATGTGGGTTTGGTTTATTTAAAGACATATCAAGAGAGGAATGAACGAAGAAAGAAAGGAGGAAGGAACGAAAAAGAGACAGAGGTGCAAGAAAGAAAAAAGAAAGCAAGGAAAAAAGCAGTGAAGAAAGAATGGACGAACGAACGGACGAACGAAACAAACGAAAGAGAGGTACGTGAAAAAAGAAAGAAGATAGTTGTGCTATAAAAGAAAGAAAGAAATGAACGAACGAATGAACGAACGAACGGAGGATATGGGCGTGAAGAACCTGAAAGAGGGTAGATGTGCAATAGAGACAAGAAAGAAAGAAAGAAAGAAGAAGGGGCGACGAAGGAGGGGACGGGGGGAAATTAAAGATGACAGTTGCGCAATAAGGGAAAGATAAGAAAAAAACAAAAGAAAGAAAGAAAGAAAGAAAGAAAGAGGAGAGGGACGTGAAATTAAAGAGGACAGTTGCGCAATAAGGGAAAGAAAGAAAGAAGAAAGAAAGAAAAAGAAAGAAAGAAAGAAAAAAAAACAGAAAGAAAGAAAAAAAAACAGAAAGAAAGAAAATAAAACAGAAAGAAAGAAGAAAGAAAGGCGGAAGTGTAACGTGAAAATGAAAGAAGACAGTTGTGCAATAAGGGGAAAAGAAAGAAAGAAAGAAAGAAGGAAGGAAGGAAGGAAGAAGATGGACGTGAATATGAAAGAAGGCTGTTGTGAAAGATAGAAAGAGAAAGAAAAAGAAAGAGAGAAAGAGGGGGACGTAAAAAATGAAAGTAGGCAGTTTTGCAGTAAAAGAAAAGAAAGAAAGAAAAAAAGGAGTGTAACGTAAAATATGAAAGAAGGCAGTTTTGTAATAAAGGAAAAGAAAGAAAGAGAGAAAGAAAGAAAGAAGGAAAGAAAGAAAGAGAGGGACGTGAAAAATGAAAGAAGCCAGTTTTGCAATAAGGGAAAAGAAAGAAAGAAAGAAAGAAAAAGAGGGACGTGAAAAATGAAAGAAGCCAGTTTTGTAATAAGGGAAAAGAAAGAAGGAAAGAAAGAAAGAAAGCGTGTAACGTAAAATATGAAAGAAGGCAGTTGCACAATAAAGGAAAGAAAGAAAAAAGGAACGAAAAAATCATTGGCGAAGGACATTTTTTTAAAATGAAAAAAGACAGATATATCTCACTTCTCTGCGTCGGATGCAGTACACGTATTCTAAGCCCCGTTGACAGGTCGACGAAACCGGATGATAAAGTTGTTGCTAAAGTTTCTTCCACACGTAAACGCCAATCCTTTGGCATTCCATAGCCTAACAATCTTGAAATGTAACCACTCATGTAATAAATAACACTTGATGGTGGTCTACCGACTAGACCGATCAAGATTAATGAATTTATCAAAAATTTCTTTGCCAACATTAATATGTCTGTCATTTAGTTCATTTACGTACAGGGTCGGGTTAGATCAGTCGGTAGAGCGTTCGGCTAGAAACCACAAGGTTCCTGGTTCAATACCGGCCCTCGCCAACTCAGCGTATGAGTAGCACAGGGATCTGTGCGATAAAGCAGGTAGGTGTGGTGCTCCACCTCAGAGGCCAAAAACAATCTCCTTGGTCTAGCGCTAGTGAAAAGGGGATAGTCTCCCTCGCTGATTGACTGATAACGACTTTATGCCACCCCGACGACTTTACTTACTTTACTTTACTTACGTTCCAGGAACTGTCATGATAATAAGCTATTTTAAATGGGCGTGTCCGTTACGTACTTCTGATGTCAAATATGAACGGCTTAAACAGTTGTACTGGGTTAATATCGGAAAATCATGCTTGTTTTAAAAATTAATATCTGATTTTTTCATAGCAAGATCAATATCCCGATGTGGCACTGCATCTATGACAAAAAATCTTTCTATTATTATTTCACATATATTGAACATTATTTGTACCAAAAAATAGTTTGATTTTTGCACAGAACGGAAGCTAAGACACCAGTTTAAATTTTGCAAGTCCGAAATCATTATTAATTTAAAATTGGTCAAATTTAATTTAATCTAATGCTGATAACATTTTTGGATTCCTTTGGCTAAAATCCTTTTATAAACTAATCTTAGGAGTGGGGAAGCTCTAGAACTCATTTTACAGACAAAAATAGATTACAAGAGTCGTCATTTTTCGCGACCCCCCACCGAAATTTGGAGAGTCATGTTGATTTTTTTTAATGGACATAACTCCGCCAATTTTTGGAATTGGAAGCTCAAATTTGGGGGATTGTTTAAATTCTATCCATACTCAAATTACCGTAAATCTTCTGTTCGTTCTGTGAACGGGAGTTATTATATTGGTTAAATCGACAGACAGATATACCGAACTCGTCTACCACTTACATAAACTTACATGTTTTTGTTTGTTTTATTTTATTTATTTATTTTTTATTATTATCCTTTTCTTTTTTTTTTTTTTTCATCGGATGGATTTCACACGTGTGCTCTTCTGATGTACGTAAAATCCCCACAAATCTTTCAATCTGCGCTGTTGGGAATCGTTGATCCGCGCGGGCTTCCATAGAAACCGCTTACTCAATAATGACAGTCAAGTCTAAGGAGGAGTCATCTACCCCAGCACGGGAGTGAAGAGGTCTTCTAATGTCTTTGGTCGTGGGGAGAGAGAGGCTACGCAAAGGAGGGGACGCTCATGGTGTTGTTGTTCTTGGGGCTTTTTTTGTTTTTTTTGGGTTATTCTTTTTTTGTTTCTTTTCTTAGCTGCTGAAATGGAAGGTTGGGGTGACGTTCGTGTCCCTTTCTCCCAAAGAGGAATCGCTGTCCGCCACCACCACCACCTCCCCGTCTTGCTCCCTTTTAAGCCCCGGCTTTGGTGTTTTGCACCGTGGGATGTCTTGCAGGGAGGCGTTCTAGCAATCATTAGAACATCAAACGCGTGAATATAAGAAGAAGGGTGTTGCTGGGTGGCTGGTAGCATGCTATGTCGATCAAATATTCTTTCTTTTTTTTTCTTTTTCTTTTTTTTTTTTTTTTTTTCATCTATGATTACCTACGCCTTTCGTGAAAAAATATAGAGGAAGGGTGATGAGGGTGTTAGGGTGATGAGGCTGTTAGGAGGATGAGGGTGTTAGGGTGAGAGGTCTGGGAAAGAAGAGGAGATAGACCAGCCACTCTAGCCTTCTTCGACATGTTGCACATGTTCGTGTTAAGTCCCGTCTCCCGCTTCTGCCATTGAATCCTTTTTACTATGGAGTTAAACAACCAGTCGCTATTTCTGCCATATTTCTTTCAACTATTTAGCCAATACATTCATTCACGTGTATGCTTCTGGGCATGCACGCACACGCACGCGCGTATACTTGCACACACACACACACACACACATACACACACATACACACACATTTATATATATATATGTGTGTGTGTGTGTGTGTGTGTGTGTGTGTGTGAAAAATGGAATTGGAATTGAATCCGACGATATGAGGAAGAATGAATAAAGAAAAAAAAGTACAGAATGGATAATAATAATAATAATAATAATAATAATAATAATAATAATAATAATAATAATAATAATGATGATAATAATAGAAAGGGAAACCTCAAAAGAGAAACAGAATCACTTATAATTGCTGCAAAAAATAAAGCGAAAATTGATAAGACCCAACAAAATAGTACATGTAGACTTTGCGGTAATAGAGATGAGACTGTTAACCATATACTCTGCGAATGTAGCAAACTAGCACAACTAGAATACAAAACTAGACACGACTGGGTTGGGAAGGTGATCCACTGGGAATTATGCAAAAAATTAAATTTTGACCACACAACAAAATGGTATATGCATAAACCAGAATCTGTTCTTGAGAACGAAACGCACAAAATTCTCTGGGACTTTGAGATAAAAACGGATCACCTTATCCCAGCAAGAAGGCCAGCCCTAGTGTTGATAAACAAAAAAGAAAGAACTTGTCAACTGGGGATTTTGCAGTGCCAGCAGATCACAGGGTGAAGCTAAAGGAAAATGAAAAAGTAGACAAATATCTGGACCTTGACAGAGAACTGAAAAAGTTATGGAATATGAAAGTGAAAGTGATACCAATTGTAGTTGGTGCACTTGGAACAGTCCCAAAAGGATTAGAAAAGGGTTTGGAAAGTTTGGATATCAGAGGAAGGATTGAAACCATTCAGAACACTGCACTGCTGCAATCTGCCAGAATACTCAGAAGAGTCCTGGAGACCTGAGGAGACTTGCTGTCACTCCGACTCCAGTGAAAGACCATCAGCTAAGGTGTAAATAAAATAATAATAATAATAATAATAATAATAATAATAATAATAATAATAATAATAATAATAATAATAATAATAATCTTTGATACTACTCCATCGTCTCTCGTAGACGGAAGGCTGCCAATCAAACTTCATTCTTTGTTTGACTTTTCATTCTTTCTCTCCCAAAGAAAACAAAAAATTCCCAACAATACAAGTCCAGATCTTTTTCTACAACTACTATCACTACAAAGATGATAGACATCTGATCTTCAGATACTAATATTCCACTACTTACCAAGAAAAACAAAAAAAAATAGATATCTGGTAACTACAAGTTCATATTAATTGGAAGCATATTCATATCCCACAAGGAGAATTGGCACTATATAATCTTCCTTTCTGAAGCAATATTTTTTTAATATAGGTCTGATCAGAAAAAATATAAAAAATACTCACCATTTTTCTTAGCTTTGATCGGCACGGAAAATACTTTTTTTTTTTTAAATTTTTAATGTTACAAAATGTATTTTAGCGTAGGGAGTCTTTCTGAAGTGATCGTCGCTGTCATCAAATAATTGATTGGATGTCAAACGTAGAAAAATGGATACTTACGTTTCTTCTTCTTCTTCTTCTTCTTCTTCTTCTTCTTCTTCTTCTTCTTCTTCTTCTTCTTCTTCTTCTTTATCATTGTCCGTCTGGCACGAAATACATTTTAACTAACCATGGCATAGCACCTTTCACGATTTCGAGCTGCTTTCACGCACATATCGTAAGTGGTGCTGAAAGAAAGTCATTTATCACCACGGGATGACGAATGACAAGAGACATAGAAGAAAAGGAATATGACTAATAAAAAACAAGTAATCTACACAAATATGGTCATATATATATATATATATATATTATATATATATATATATATGAGGAAGAATGAATAAGAAAAGAAAGATTAGAATGGATAATAAAAGATGAATTTAATCAATATCACTTACACATGTGTTTCGGTCAGTTTATCTGTGTGAAAATAGTCCGCACACAGAGAAGATTCGACCTTCATCAGAGTGAAATTTTATTTTGAATGAAAAAGTTCGTTGGGGAAAAACGGAGAATTTTTTAGGAATGTTCGAAGAGAATTTTTAAAAAAACACTTTTGGAACGATGAAACAGACCGTTAGAAATTGGATATTTGATTTTTCTAGGGGTTATGGTAGAAACAATTTTGTATTGCAAAAATAAAGTGTTATTATTTATGAACTGACCGAAACACATGTGTAAGTGATATTGATTAAATTTTATATGCGCGCGTCTCTCTCTCTCTCTCTGTCTCTCTCTGTCTCTCTCTGTCTCTCTCTCTCTCTCTCTCTCTCTCTCTCTCTCTCTCTCTTGATGGTAGATCAAGGTAATTTGAATTGCATACCTGAAAAATTTTACTTCTCAAAAAAATATGAAAATACTAGTACAAAATAAAGAAACACCATCCGTGCGATGGAAAAATAGATTTTTGAAACATATTGCTTAAGGGTAGCAAAAAATAAACAATTTGAAATGTAAACTTTAAATATGTATTAAGATAAAACAAACTATATATAGATATATGATACCAGTCATGTATTTATTAAAACTTGTTTTAAAAAACAATGAGGACTGTCGAATGTTGCATGTTCAAATTTTGAGTGTATTTATTCTATGTTATGACGATGACGATTTTGGGTAATGTACGTAAGCAGTGATGTAATTTTTGTTACAGACAAAAACCGGAAGCGAATCTCCATTATTAATAGACTAGCAACAGAAAACACACTCCGGGCGTCGTAAAAATTAATTTTAAAAGACATTGCCTGAGAGGGTTGGAGTTAAAAATTCAATGTCAGAGGGTTTGTATCATAAGTAATCCCCTAGACCTTAGCCCAATTCCCAAAAAGTTAATTCATAGACTGTAGTTAAACTGTCATGGGGACCACCAACAAACTTTCCGTTTTAATTATCGATTGTTGTGCAAGTTCAGCCAAATGAAAATATGTCTGTATATATGTTAGGGGAAATATTTTTTACGAGGTCTCTCCCACCCCGCTTATTTTATGGAATCTGAAAAAATAAAAAAAACTGATAAAAAAACAATTTAAAGATAATAGTCTGAATAATTGTATCAAAAGATTTTTGAAGTTTCTACACGAGATTTTTTTTATTATAAAAAACGTATTTTGAATTCTACATAAAAAAAAATGTTAATATTATGACATAAAATTATTTCAAAACAGTAAAAAATTCAGGATTACATTTAAAAAAATATTTTCAATGTCTAAAAAAATCCCCAAAATAAACACGGTAATACTTAAATTTCCAGTGATTTTTTTTTTACATTTTATTTTTAAGAACCCTTTTCGTCCGGTCATGGACCGGGTAATTTTGCTAGTATATATATATATATATATATATATATATATATATATATATATACAAGATTCATAATCTTACCATTCTGACAGATGTCATCATATACATACACACATACATTCATA
>CM042156.1:102601885-102606885 GCA_023376005.1 Doryteuthis pealeii
GACAAGAAATACATGAAAAGGGCCGGAGAGCACATCGACCGAAATGTTGTACAGATAACATTAAAGATGAGGACAATAGTCTGTGTAATCCAAATAATACTAATTACTGACAGTATAATTTTGATTTCTTGCACTGTTGTCCTCATCTTTATTGTGGGAAGTAAAATCACAATGTTTCGGCCGCTCTATCCCCCGACCCTCCTCGGGTGTTTCCTATGTATCCGAGCATAGCTTCATCTAAAAAATTCAGAGAAATAACCATTTCACTACGCACTTTCTACAAAGTTTATCGATCTTTTTTGTCTGTCATCCAGGCATTTATCGACCCCCTTGGAAAGTCCTAATAAACCCCAGCGATCGATATCGACTATTGATTGATCTAAGAAATTCATAGATTATTCGGTAATTTTCAACTTTAGTTGTCAAAATTCCTAGCATAAAATTGTACGTGCGCATTATCTGAAATAAATTTGTTATTAAGAACACATTTTATTATATTTTTGTGTTAAAGCATGCAGTTGTATTGTTTTCAAAACCATTCTAAGATTTGCACGGACACTTTCAAAATGGCTACCGTCTTGTTTCAAAGTGAAATTTAGTTGGCTAAATTCCTAGCACAAAATTATCTGAAATGAACTTAATTGTTATTAAGAACACATTTTACGATATTTTTGTTTTAAAGCATGCAGTTGTATCGTTTTCGAAAAAGTTTCTAAGATTAGTTTATTTCGCACGGAGACTTTCAAAATAGCTACCCGCTTGTTCGAAGTGAAAGTCAAGGGAGGTTACTCTAATTGCCTTATTTGCTAGGGATTTTGACAACTAAAGGTGAAAATTACCGACTATTCACTAGACTCATAGCGCCTAGCGCTTGTCGCCGGAGCCGACGCGGGCAGTTGATGACATCTCTCCGATTACGAGCTAACACGCTGAAATTTATGCACGGGAGTCTAATTAAAATGCAGTGTTCTTTAGCAGATAAGTCAGGAAGCGAAGTAATTTCGGGTTACTGCTTGTTGTCGGCAACTGTTTTGACGTCTGGATTAGCCTGGCGCCATCGCAGAATAAGAAATTAAACGACAATGCCAAAAGTAATTATGATTAGATGATGGGCGCCCAGGAAAGGTGGCACCACTCTAGAAACGGGAATCTTGGTCGCAGCATTCATATTCCTGCCCTGTGGATATTTCGAATTTCTGTGCCAGTAAACACGGGCGTCTCTTCTACATGGTTATTATTATTATCATTATTATTATTATTATTATTATTATTATTATTATTATTATTATCAAACAAATAGCTGAATTCATAGCACTCTATTTTCGCTCAGAAGTAACTAATGTAGTCGGTGGGGTGTAGAATATGTTGTATTCTCTGAAGAGGGGATAAGCCCCCATCCACAAATGGAGTTAACCTGTGTATGACTAAATTACTAAATTTGGAGAGGCTGTTTTCTGTAATATATATATATATATATATATATATATATATTATTATGGACTCTCTCGTCGATTTTCGACGCATGAGGGTTCACACACACAATGAACACCCACACAGTGATTTGTTTATAGTGGTGAAGGCTTGTGTTGGGCTATCCACACTTTTTGGCACAGTCGATAGGAAAGAATTGGTGCATTAAGGGTTGCCACAAACCCAATCAACGACCGACCTCAGGAATTTTGAATTCAGAGTTATCCCTCTCCTTGACTGGTTACCTATCTAAGGTTGAAGGGTCCAGTCTGCCCTACTATTTAACCCATAGCTGGAGGGAATTTTGAATTCAGAGTTATCCATCTCCTAGACTGGTTACCTACCTAAGGCTGAAGGGCCCAGTCTGTCCTACTATTTAACCCATAGCTGGAGGGAGAATATATGGATTCATACCTTTCCCAAAAGTATTAACGCTATGTGAAATGCCAACAGCTTCGTCTAGGAATTGAACTCGAATATATATATATATATAGGAGACTATCCCCTTTTCACTAGCACTAGACCAAGGACATTGTTTTTGCGTCTGAGGTGCAGCGCCACACCTACCACCAGGTCCTCACTTTACCGCATCCATAAATGTTGAGGGATAAATCCATGTCATTTGCGAGGAGATTACCACAAATTGAAAAGCAAACAGCCTCGTCCAGGATTTTAACTCACATCACGAATTCATTTTCTCCGATAAAAAAAAGTTATCTGAATGTGACACAAGGTTAGTTTTTGCAGAGGTAAGCTGGTTTGAAGGAAGGGTTTAGATGATGTTTTAAAAAAAAACTGTGCTACTGATACTCTGAGTTGGTGAGGGCCGATATTGAACCAGGAACCTTGAGGTCTGACACTCTACCGACGGAGCTAAACCGGTCCTACCAATAGGAGGGAGAGAATGGCTTCATGCCTACCAGAAACTAACTTTTATTTGTGTATGATAATTTTTTTATCAATAGAAATTTAAATTTTCGACTTCAAGGCCTTTGCATTTTTTTTTCAATGTTTTGACTTGATTTATTCTGATAATGTTTGCTTTTACTGGGTGAGGCGGCAGGGCAACCCTCAGTTCTAACTTTCTACGCCAACCGTTACACCACGCATGCCTCCGCAAATAATTACATGATGGATGAATCTTTATGGCACACGATTTAGTAGTTGTAGAAACATAAAAAGAGAAGCAAGCTGTTGCTTTCAATAAAGGTGACACATTTACATCAGTAACTCAACTGACTAAAAAAAACAAAATCCTTATATATATATTGTAATACAGGTACAAGTAATAACCTACTCGAGTTTCACCATATGGATCTTCAGGGTTAATTAATCAATATCTTGATTAATCCAGTGGATTTAACCCTGAAGATCCTTATGGTGAAACTCGAGTATTTTATTACTTGTACCTGTATTACAATAAATTTGCTTAACGTATTGAGCACTTTTTATTTGTTATATCGCTGTCTTACCTTCCTGAATTTTGCACCAACTAACCATTCAGACCATCTTCACCGGTAAGTAACCTTTTCCAAAATAACACACACACACACAAACACAGATATATATATATATATATATATATATATATATATATATATATATATATATATAATTGTTGGGTTATTTTATGCCGGAGACATTTTGCCTTATTTCTCTGATTGTTTGAGATGAGGCTTGAAGATTAGTATTATCTGCGTTATTCGGACTATTGTTCCCATCTTTATTGTTATCTGTACAACGTTTCGGCCGATATGGATAGATGTCGAGAGAGAGAGAGAGACAGACAGACAGACAGAGACAGAGTCAGTGAGAGAGAAAATAGATAGAAGGCCGGAGGGTATATCGGCCGAAACGTTGTACAAATAACAATAAAGATGTGGACAATAGTCCGAATAACGCAGATAATACGTTTTGCCTTATTCATCCTTGATGGGTATTCAATTTTTTTTAAATAAATTATTTTGTAAACACATTTTTTTAAAACTATTTTTTCTAATTATTTTCTAATGGTACTCCCACTCCGGATCAGAATGGTCCTGTTGAGTTCGAGTCCGAGCTCACTGCCTGAAGATCGTAGTCCGTAGTCAATAGCTGCAATCAATTTTTTTGTGCAATATTTAAAAAAAACATTTTTTTCCGCTCTGTTCGTACATTGAGCTCTTTCATATTTAGCTCAGTCGGTAGAGTGTCGGACTAGGAACCACAAGGTGTCTGCTTCGATACCAGCCCTCGCTAACTCAGTGTATGAGTAGTAAAGTGAGGAGTTGATGGTAGGTGTGGCGCTCCGTCTCAAATGCCAAAAACAATCATCTTTGTCTGGCGCTAGTGAAAATAGGATAGGTTCCCTTGCTCTCTGGGTGATACCGACTTTAGGCTACCCCGACGACTTTACTTACTCCTTATATGTTAAAATGAAATTCTTAACTCTAAGAAAAAAATGTTCTTTTTATTTATGCTAAAGTCATTTATGGAACACTGAAAGCGTAATAAATGTTATGCCTTACGCCATACCAAGACAAGAAGCCGCCCTGTAGGCTGGGGCGTTAGAATGCACTGACTGCACCTCTGCAGAGGGGTAGGACTCCCCCAATGTGGCCACCTGTTAGCCGTGTGTGGCGACCCGTGATGCTTAAGGATAGAGCCCAGATGGATGAGCAGTTCATGACTTGCCTTCCACTTTGGCCCTATCTTGGGCAAGACGGGCGGTCAGATAAGCCCCCTCCGATCAATAGGCTGGTCACGTCAAGCTTTATCACCTAAATGATTTTTCCTAATCCTATTGCCCTTATGGCAAGCCCCAACCCCTTTTTTATCATATGGGTGCTAGAAGGCGGTGATTAAGGGTCTACATGTCCTGAGGATGACGTTAAACTCTATCTGATGGTGAGGTTCCAGTTTTGGAGGTTTGGGGAATGTGGAGCACCCCTTCATCACCATTGCTCCCTGGTCCACTCTGATGCGGAGTGGTAGTACCTGTTAGGGTCCCATCTATGGGTTAAATAGAAAAACGTATTTATAAAAAAATTGTATTATCCAAGAATTGATTTATTTCAAAACTTTATCGGCATTAAATGACCCACTGAGATTGATATGCCGTAAAACAAAACAAACCAAACCAAACATTTAGGTGTCAAAACGGAAATAAATTAAACATATTTTATCACTTTAATATCAACAAGGAATTAAGAACTGAATTTAAATTTCTCATATGTACAAAAGAGTTTTAGAAAAGAACAAAACAAACACTATGTAATAAGTAATTGAGACTTACCTCCCCTATTTTATTATTACATCTCCTTTGGGGAACTCTTTGGTGTTTCTAAGAGTATATAACCTCTCAGTAAACTGTAACATCATTCTAAGTAGAATAAAGCTTTCTTAAACCTATCCGTTTATCATTAGATAAATAAATAAAATTAATTACAGAAAACTTGGAATTCAAAATAAAATATTAAAGAAGAAGATAGAAAAAACATGAGTTAATAAACAAAATTGTATTATGCATTAAGAATTTATTTATTTCAAAA
>CM042156.1:102609385-102634385 GCA_023376005.1 Doryteuthis pealeii
CATGATGGCAGCAAATTCGCGTTTCAAGTATTGCCATAGCTTGATATGTAACAATAATACCCCCCCCAACAAAAATGAAAGCTCAACAGTTCAGACAATATAATGGTGAGCTTCAAAAAAGTTCAACAATGAGCTGCACGAAAGTGCTCTTTAGTCCTGCCAAAGTCTTGCACACCTTCCCACATTTACAGGTAATTCAGGGGCACAGATTGGTGACTGATCAGCCAGCTTTGCTCATATATAGCCTTCCAACACTGGTACACATAGTAGACGATTTGAAGCCCTTGATTGTCTACTTTTTTATTCTTGGGAATATCTCTTTTCAAACCACTCATGCTGTATACGGCCCTCCTGCACAGCTCTTCCCACTGCCCACAGTCCAAAGACTTACTCTCCCAGGTCTTCACATCGATGTCATTTTTTTTCTTTCTTTCACACACACAACACACACACAACACACACACAACTCATATTCTTTATACATGGGGAAAAGTGTTGATTTTCTCATATTTTCCACCTTGCAAAAATAGGAACGGTCTATAATGTTCAGGGTAGGTCGGACTTGAAAAGCGTGAGATAGATATTAAAAAATTGTGATTTTTTTAGAATTCTTTTACATTTCATCTCCCTTTCAAGACGGACAAACCCTGAAAATTATAGAGCTTTCCTATTTTTGTAAGGTAGAAACTCAGAAAATAACAGGGTACAGAATACTTATTTCCCACTGTACACACACACACACACACACACCACAACACACACACACACACACATATATATATATATTAATATATATATATATATATATATAATAATACGCATTGTAATTGCCTTCAAAATTATTATATATTATATATATATTTGTATATCTATACCAGCCATTCTCCGCGTGTTATGTTGCGACACAGCTCAATTTATTAAGTGTAGTTCAAAGGCTTTGAATTCAGAGCTTCCTTCTCTTAGACTGGTTGCTGTACCGAGATTTATCAGCCTAGTCTTCCTACTTTTTATCTTAGTTGCAGCGAAAATAGTGGATGCATAGGGTTTTAGCTCTATGTGAGTGCAAACAGCCACGTCCAGATTTTGAACTCCTGTCCTGCGTGTGGGAGTATGCACACATATGTCCGTCTATCTGTCTGTCTGTTGTCAATCTGCGGTGTGTATATAAAACTAAGATGATTATCAGAGTGCGTGAAATCAGATATATGATCAGACATATATATATATATATATATATATATATCTATATATATATATATATATATATATATATTATTATATGGACTCTCTCGTCAATTTTCGACGCATGAGGGTTCATACATACAATGAACACCCGACACAGTGATTTGTTTATAGTGGTTTGTGTTGGACCATCCACACTTTTTGGCACAGTCGATGGGAAAAAGGGTTGCCACAAACCCAATCAACGACCGACCTCAGGAATTTTAAATTCAGAATTATCCCTCTCCTAGACTGTTTACCTACACAGTCTGCCTACTATTTAACCCATAGCTGGAGGGAGATTATATGGATTCATACCTTTCCAACGGTATTAGCGCTATGTGAAATGCCAAGAGCTTTGTCTAGGAATTGAACTCGAATCGACGAGTCCATTTCCCACGACTCTAACCACTAATATATATATATTAATTTACAACCCCTCCGCACGAGTAGGATGTGACACAAGGTCAATTTCTTAAGCGGAGTTCAACAGGTTTTAGTTCAGCGTTTTCATTCTCTCTTAGAGCGTTGCCTGATCAATGTTTCGGCTGATGTGCCGAAGAACGCCGGAGAGCACATCGGCTGAAGCGCTGTACAGATAACAATGAAGATGAGAACAATAGTCGGAATAATCCAAATAATACTAAATGCATAGCTATCCAGGGTATTAACACTATGAAAGGGAAATATATACAGCCTTGTTCAGGATTTGTACTAGGGGTCACTGTGTCTATTCCCTTAGACGATAACCATTATACCACGAGCTGCTAAGGAATCATTGATCCGTTCTACAGACGGCACCCTCCCCAATGCAGTAAAATAGATGAATTATAATGTACATATGGTGGATAAGATAGAGGGATTTTTTATTGTATGGAATTACCAGCATCAAAAATATCCGGTGATCTATTGTTTTTTAAATTGTAAAATGAGTCAGTTTGATTCTGTTCATCTCTTTGACAAGCTCGATGTCTTTCATGTCTGTCACTCTATGTAAGTATATTCTGATATATCTATCTATCTATCTATCTATCTCATACAATTTCTCACTACTTATATATCTATCATAATATTATTTCATCTATCTATTAATGTATACACATATGATATATACATATATATGTATATATATGCACGTATATAAATATACAGAAATATTACATATATATAAGTATATATACATATAATAATATATCATATTTATATACATATATAATATATTAATAATATTAATATACATACATTCATTATAGGTAATTATCGGTTTGATGCGTCCTGGACTCCTGCCCTAAAACACTAAGTGGTGCCTGCTCAAAATGTTTAACCGAGCTAGTTATGAACTTAGTATACATGGAACGTACATCATACTATATATATATATATATATATATATATATTATGTATATGTGTGGGAGATTATGTGCTTAATTAAAAGTCATACCTAATTTTGTTAATTAATTAATTATAATTAAATGAATTAGGCGTGCACATCGTTTTAAATGTAAAGCGTAAACAAATCGGAAGAAGTCGATCTCTGTATGTACATTTCAGCCTATTAGGCCTCATCAGCAGAGCTATAGACAGGACAGTACTTTGTGCGTGATTCGAACCCTACCTGTCAGGCTGACAGGCGAACATTCTAACCATACACTAGCTGGCTTCCCCAGAGTTTCTCGTTCATTTTAAACTGATATGTATATCGCACTATATATTCAATACACACACATTATATCACACACAAACAGACACATCCCACACGCATATATACAATATATATAATATATATATATATATGTGTGTGGTGTGTGTATGTGTGTGTGTATGTGTGTGTGTGTGGTGTGTGTGTGTATGTATATAATCTTATTTTATACTTGAAGTGTATTGTGATATTGCTCTACATTTTCGTACATTGGGTATTGTAAATTTTACGGATTAAAAAGACTTTTAGCATGAAATTCTAATCCTAATTATATACACATATATATATATATATATATTATTATAATATATATATTATATAATGTACTCATATATATGTATATATATATATATATATAATGTACTCATTTATATATATATATATATATATATATATATATATATATATGTAATGTACTCAGACATATGTGTGCTCATAAACCATTTTGGTGTAATACCATATCATTCTGTCGTTTTTATTATTCACAATGTTTCTCTGCAAAATAGTCTAACGCCATATTCCTTGGCATTAACATCTGTCAAATCCCAAGAATTATCTTATGGCTACATCTACTACAACGTGTACTCATAGCGGTCTCCATAAAAGCCCCAGGTTGTCTGTGTGTCGATCAGAAATAGAAGCAGCTCTGTGTAGAACCGAGTAAATAAAACCGCTATAATATCCACGTTTAAATCTTGCCTCATTCACTTACGAATTGTCACACACTACAAAATCCTCGATGCAACAAAAAAAAAAATAAAAGCAACAAAAAAAAAGATTCATTGCATTCTTTTATTTATGTTCTGTAATATCCTGGCTGTGCTAAAAGCGATATAAAGTTCGTGCGTGGTTAAATGCTAGTTAGATTCTACAGCAGGGTTTCTTATAACCAAGGAAAATTATTGTTCAGAATATACGTACAGAGAAAATTGTTTCTGGCTACGTATCCCATTTAAATATGGGATACAGCTCATCTGATTGGCTGTTACTAACAACCAATCAAATGCGCGGTGCTTTGTATTTAATGAGCTAGAGTTCTACAACCGTCCAAAATATTTCTTGTCAACGTTTTTAGCGGCTATATTCAAATATACGTACAGAGAAAAGTGTTTCTGGCTACGTATCCATTTAAATATGGGGTACGCTCATCTGATTGGTGTTACTAACAACCAATTAGATGCTCGGTGCTTTGTATTTAAATGGGATAGAGTTCTACAACGTCCAAAAATATTTCTTGTCAAACGTTTTTAGCGGCTATTGTTGGTGGTTGTACCAGAGTTTGATCACCTCTGATAGGGTCAGCAGGGCGAGGGAAGTCTGATGTTGGAAGACCCGAAACTTCCCAATGAACCCAGCGGATTACATCACTGACGACAACCCCAGCGCCCCAAATGTGGGAGCGTATATTTAAAGTCCACTTGCCCAAAAATAAAGAAATATTTTTTTTGGATCCCAAGCCACCTTGGTATACCTCGAAATGACAGGCAGATTCGAAAGCAAATAAAACTATGAAAGACACGATAACAAAAACAAAATGTTGTGTCCTTAAAAGGGATACAATCAGACATTGTTGTAGTCGGGTGGATGAACGAGTCAACACGTTCGTAGATTTAAAATAGAGGGTTTATTGCAGAGAGTACAATGACAAGGCAAGGAATAGTATTATCTGCGTTATTCGGACCATTGTCCCCATCTTCATTGTTATTTTGTACAACGTTTGGGCCGATATGCCCTCGCGGCCCTCTCAGGTATTTCTTGTCGACTCGGGAACCTTCTCGGACTGGGAACCCTTCTTTTCGAACTCGGGAACTTTCTTGTCGTAATCGGGAGCCATCACAGAACTTTGAAAATAACCGCTTTAATTTATTCAACGGGGGTATCCTGTTTCTATTCCGCTAACCATAGCTGGGGAAGGAGTTGTGTTAATTATTTTTCTAACTGCCTCTACTCAGGATTGAACCCGGGGTCCAGAGATAACTGTCACTTAGAACTGTCTTAACCTAACTACCTTATCACTAGACCATGTGTTCAATTGGCTCCCGATTACGACAAGAAAGTTTGTTATTCGAAAAGAAGGTTCCGAGTCCGACAAGAAATACATGAAGAAGGCGGAGGGCATATCGGTCGAAACGTTTGTACAAATAACAATGAAGATGTGGACAATAGTCCGAATAACGCAGATAATACTGTTGTATTTTCTCAGATGACTCACTAACCAGTATATATATATATATATATAATATATATATATATATATATATATATATATATATATATATATATATCTTATTATAATGGAGATTGTGTGTTTTTCTGTCTGTTACGAAACTATATTACTACTCAGTCACAATTCCTTTGTTATTGACATCACAATCTCAATGATTTTATTTTTATTTAAATCTCAATTATTAATAAAATTGTTTTACATTATTAATGCTGTTGACCATATCCACAGATTAATAACATGCAATTATATTTATATATACAACAAAATAACGGTTTAACAGTATGAACGGGAAGGCTAATTTGCATATTGATATTTAAAATGTGATTTTAATAAATATGTGTTTAGTACTATTGATTTCTAATTGTTTGGTTTTATTTTAATGAATATAAGCAAAAATCTCTTTATAAATCTTAAATGAAATCCATTAACAAGAAGAAATAACTGTAATTTTATTCTTTACTTCCTCTTTTAACTAAATACTAAATTAGAAAAAAAACAATGAAAGACGAGAGTGATGGAAGTGTAAGTTTCAGTTGTTTCTATTTTTTTATTAATACCCTCCTCTGTTTCAAATCTTTTTATCTGCTTTCTTATTTAGTTTCATTAGCATTTCTAATTTGATACAATATTTTATTACATTAAAACTTATTACTTGCACCTGAAGGGTGCATATATTTGCTAGTTATCAAGTAATAACAATAGTGTAAAAGAGTTAAAGGACATTCCTTAGTTATATAATATTGAATCAATTGTTTGTGTTGTTATTCAGAATATGAGAAGGTTAACTCTTAACTCAGTAATGGCAATAAGATTATACTTACATTTCCCAAATAGCACCAGAACCGAAGCCTCACCACCGGGTGCAATTTAGTGTCATACTAAGACACCTCTTTACTTGTTGTGTGCTGAGCGCACGGTTAGAGATGGTTAAAATATTAAGACTATAAATCATGTTTAGCGGTTGCTAACGACAGCCTCTTGTTATAAGATCGTGTTTTTTTTGTATGAATTAACCATAAGGCTTTTTATAGAGTCATAATTTACATTTACATTTGTGTGTGGCCCGAACCGGAAATTTATCTAAAAGTTACCTCGACTTTCATGGAAAGTCTTTGAATCGCAGCACACCAACCGGCAGATTAATATCAAGATTGTGTAAAGTTACCCAAACCACTTAAAGCTTTCGTTGAAACCACAGACAAGCTTATCTATTCGGTAAAAATTATTGTTCGTGTTTATCCCAACCAGATTAATGCCTTAAAATTTATCAGCATTATTATATTATTTATTATTATTATTTATTATTATTATTATTATAGTTGTTTTTGTTTTTTGTTTGTACGCCAGCTGTAACGGATTGCTTTTCACTGAAGTCTAATGTGACAGTTAAGTCCTCTTGACTGGGACCTGTAGTGAGAATTCAAGGGTGGGGGCAGTGGAAAACTACCAGGATTTTTGTAACCCTGACCCCCAGGGTGCGAATCTCGCGCGGTTACGTGATAACTTTGTTTAGATTTTAGATTCAATTCACTGACGCTTGGTGCAGAGGGCACGTGCGCTCTCTCTCTCTCTCTCTCTTCTTGTCTCTCTCTCTCTCTCTCTCTCTCCGTTATCTCTCTCCGTCTCTCTGCTCTCCTCTCTCTCTCTCTCTCTCTTCCTCTCTCTCTCTCTCTCTCTCTCTCTCTCTTCTCTCTCTCTCTCTCTCTGCTGGGGTTGGAAATGGGGTTGAAATCAGATCTGCGCGAAGAACATGGGCTGAGACTAAATAAAATCTTGATCAACAAAAAAAAATGTCTTGTGAATTTAATTAAATTCAATGACTAAATTTAGCCCAGAAGAAGCCCTTAGTTAGAAGACAGCAACTAGATGACAAGATGAAAGCCAGACAAATCACCGAGAAGTAACCAAGTAAGTCTCTACTCTCTCTCTCTCTTCTCTCTCTCTCTCTCTTCTCTCTCTCTCTCTCTCTCTCTCTCTCTCTCTCTCCACCCGAGTTTCCTTTCTTAGATTATATACCTGATTTGAATACAAATGAAGTACTCTTCCCAATTTACCTGCTATGAACTCTAGTCGGGACATGGTATTAGAATTGTTCCGGGGTTTATGGTCATTAATAGTACTAGCTAATATATGCATCCTCCGGGGGAGAAGTATTTAAATTTTAATGTAATAAAATATCATCAATAAATTAGAAAGGCTAATCAACTAAATAAAGACTGGCAGATAAAAAGATTTGAAACAGAGGGGGGTATAATCGAAAAATAGAACAAATGAAATTTATTCTTCCATCACCCCCGTGATTCATTGCTAAATTTCCTGATTTAACTATTTAGTTAAAATAGGAAGTAAGAATAAAATTCAGTTATTTCTTCTTGTTAATGGATCTCTTTTTAGATGTAACCTGAGATTTTGCTCATATTCATTAAGATAACCCAAACAATTAGAAATCAATAATACTAATTACATTATCTGCGTTATTCGACTATTGTCCCCATCTTCATTGTTATTTGTACAACGTTTCGGCCGATATGCCCCTCCGGCTTCTTCAGGTATTTCTTGTCGGACTCGGGAACCTTCTCGTGACTCGGGAACCTTCTCGGACTCGGGAAACCTTCTTTTCGAACTCGGGAACTTTCTTGTGTCGTAATCGGGAGCCATCACGGAACTTTGAACCTAACCCTTTATTTATTCCACGGGGTATCCTGTTTTCATTCGCTAAAATGAAAGATGAGGACAATAGTCCGAATAACGCAGATAATACTAATCTTCAAAGCTCTCATCTCAAAACATTCAGAGAAATAGTGTAGATAACAATGAAGATGAGGACAATAGTCCGAATAACGCAGATAATACTAATCTTCAACGCCTCATCTCAAACATTCAGAGAAATCGAAAGAAAAGTTTAAAATCATATCAAAAAGTTGTGACATTTGTATTATTTAGATTATACGGACTATTGTCTCATTTTTATTGTTATCTGTACAATGTTTCGGCCGATTGATTTTGCGAGGTGGGATGCCTACACATACCGTCACTTACACTATTTACGCACGAATCATATCCAATCTGTGCGTTAAGTTGGTGTGTACCGGAATTGAACAGGACGCTGTACTCTGTCGACTGAGCCTACACCGGCTTCTACCGTAGCTGTAGTGCGATTAAAAATTGATCTTACCGCTGATGGAGGGTTTGGTTTTGGTTTGGTTTTGTTTTGTTTTACGGCATATCAACCTCAGTGGGTCATTTAATGCCGATAAAGTTTTGAAATAAATCAATTCTTAATAGATAATCCAATTTTTTTTATAAATACATTTTTCTATTTAACCCATAGATGGGACCCTAACAGGTACACCATCCGGGTCAGAGTGGACCTGGGAAGCAATGGTGATGAATGGGTGCTCCACATCCCCAAACCTCCAAACTGGAACCTCACCATCAGATAGATTTAACGTCATTCCCAGGACATGTAGACCCGCAGCCACCACCTTCTAGCACCGGAGGGTTTGGTAAATAAAATAAAAAATTGTATATTTATCAACCCAACGGAATTTAATGAGTTTGAATTCAGGGTTTTATTCTCAAGATTCGTTGCCTATCCAAGGTTAAAGAATCCTACTATAGCTGAATGGTAATTATCTTAGCGCTACATGAAATGCAAACGGCTTCATTCATGATTCGAACTCGGTTTCGTTCTCGTCCATTATCTACGACGATAACCATTACACCATCGCGCCTCAACCAGAAATCCTTTATATACATTCTTAAGACTCATATATCTGGTTCGCTTTAAACACTCCATTTCTGGAGGATGTGATTCTATCTGACAAAGTGTGGTTTGAACAATGGTTAGAGGGTGATAACAATCTTAATGAAACGACATTTTATAACAGGAAACGCTCGTAAACTTTCCACAGGGTGATTGATCGAATCGGTAGGATATAGCCACACCTGCAATTTTGTCTTTGTCGGTCAAGTTAAAGCGATTCAAATGGCGAAATACGATTCACTACATTTTAATTGCTCCATCCTGTTTTTACGTTTTTCTTTGAAATGCAATAAACAAATAAACGATTTGAAATGAATGAAGAGATGAATTCTGATATGGTGGATAGAGTTTTGTTTAAGAAGCAATTATTTAAGAAGAAGAAGAGAAGAAGAAGAAGAAGAGAGAAGAAAGAAGAAGAAGAAGAAGAAGGAAGAAGAAGCAGAAAACAGAAGAAAGAAAAAAGAAGAAGAAGAAGAAGAAGAAGAAGAAGAAAGAAGAAGAAGAAGAGAAAGAAGAGACGAAGAGAAAGAAAGAAAGAGAAAGAAAGAAAGAAAAAGAACGAGAGGAGAAAGAAAGAAAGAAAGAAAGAAGAAAGAATGAAGAAGAGGAGAAGAAGAAGAGAAGAAAGAAAGAAGAAAGAACGAAGAAAAGAAGAAAGAAAGAAGAAGAAAAAGAAGAAGAAGAGAACGAGCGAAACGTAAAAAGGAAATAAAGAAAGAAGAAGAAGAAGAAGAAGAAGAAGAAGAAGAAGAAGAAGAAGAAGAAGAAGAAGAAGAAGAAGAAGAAGAACGAGAGATAAGAAAGAAAGAAATAAAGAAAGAAGAAAGAACAAGAGAAAATGAAAGAAAGAAAGAAAGAAGGAAGAAGAGAAGTAGAGATAAGAAAAAGAAAGAAAGAAGAAGAACAGATACGAGGAAGAAAGAAAAGAAAGAAAGAAAGAAAGAAGAGAAGAAGAAGAAGAGAAGAAGAAGAAGAAGAAGAAGAAGAAAAGAAGAAGAAGAAGAAGAGAAGAAGACAGTGGTTTATTTTCATACATTACACAATATAAACAATGTCGTAAATGAACACAAAACAAAAAACAAAACAAAAAGAAAGTAATGTTGGTTGTTTTTTAGTATATTTCTCTTTATTTTTAGTATATTTATTTCCAAGAAGGACAAAATACCATGCATGTTCGCATTTTCAAATAGTCTTTTATTTCATTTGGCATTGAAAATTTCTAAAAGAATTGGCCTAGTGTCATCATCTGCTGCTCGTGCAGAGGGTTGGTAAATAATTAATATGCTTAGACATTCTCATCAATCATACATTATCGATGTTTTTTTTTTTAACACACCAGTTATAATATGTTATACTTGTCCTTTAGGTATAATCAAGAACTAGAAAATTATAGGAATTTTTAAAACCAAAGAAATGGGAAACGAGTGAGGTTTAGATAAAACTTCTAATATGAAGTCCATTTGTAGTATAAATGGTACAGTTACTTACGAGTGTAATTCGTTCCGCGCTCGTAACACAGATTGCCTCGTACCCAAATCAACTTTTTCTCATTAAAAAAAAAATGAAATTATCCGTTCAGCTCACAAAAATCAAGCCTAGTATTTTTTGTTACGCTTTTTAAAATACGAAAAATAACACTGGTATTGGTATAAACATAATAAAATAGAATATATTAAAAATGTGTGCTATAAATTTTTTAAGTTTTATTTTTCCTAAATCTATTTTTCTTTGGCGTAATAAATTTGGAAAACAGATGTTTTAATCAAGTTATTAAATTAAGCATATCTGAAGCTCGCTCTTACTCATTTTCATCTCTCACACAAAGCAAAAAAAAACGGTTGACTGAGTGACCGCTCGTAACTCGTAAATACATAGAAACAGATATTTTTAGTGAATGTATTAAGCATTAGCTGAAGCTCGCTCTTACTCAAATTTTATCTCTCACACAAGCAAAAAAAAAAAAACATTGAGCAAGAGTGACCGCTCGTAACTCGTAATAAATTGGAAAGATGTCTTTAGCGAACTTTTAACATAAGCGTATCTTAAGCTTGCTCGTACTTCGGTTCTCAAATTTCACTCTCAACACAAGCAAATTAAAAAAAAAAACTCGACCGAGTGAACCGCTCTTAACCTCGTAATAATAAGGAACAGATAATTTTTAGTGAATGCATTAACATAAGCATATCTGAAGCTCCGCTCGTACCTCAAATTTCAATCTTCAGCACAAGCAAATAAACGACCGGTGACCGCTTGTAACTCGTATAAATAGGAAACAGATATTTTTAGTGAATGTATTAACATAAGCGTATCTGAGAAAGCTCGCTCGTAACCTCAAATTTCATTCTCAGCACAAAAGCAAAAAAACACATCGTAAACTCGTAATAAATAGGAACAGATATTTTTAGAGAATGTATTACATCAGCGTATCTGAATCTCGCTCGTACTCAAATTTCATCTTCAGCACAAAGCAAAAACACACATCGTAACTCGTATAATAGGAAACAGATATTTTTTAGAGATGTATTTACATAAAGCATCATCTGAAGCTCGCTCGTACCTCAAATTTCATCTCACAACACAAAAGCAAAAAAAATCGACCAGTGACCGCTCATAACTCGTAATGAACCTGAATCCTGCTATCTGACTTCGCTCGTACAAATTTCATCTCAGCAACAAAAGAAAAAAAAAAAAACATCGACCGCCTCGGTAACTCAGAAGCTGTAATTGAGAACCTCGTAAGTGATGTACTGCTGTTTAAGGTTTTGTTAGATAAAAAGAAAAAAAAAGGAAAGAAAATTTTTCAAAGGACGATAAGTAAGGAAGAGAAGTTAGACGAGAGACAACAGAAAAAATAAAGAACAAAAAAAAAAAAAAAAAAAGAAAAAAAAAAAGGAAGAAAGAAGAAACTAAAGAGATAGGATATATTGAAGTCGGCCATTTTGGTGTTGTCAAGTGACGACGCCGGCGGCCCCCAGTCGTTTGTCACTGTCAAGTGGAAGCATCGTTTGTAAAGTCAGACACTTTCAAGACCGGTAGATATAATGGTCCGGCAGTCGATACGGGAATTAGAAAGTCTCTGAAGTTAATGTACATTTGACTAACAGATTCTGTTAATCATCCACTGGCCAACACGAAACGGGCCAAGAAGGGTGTGGCGGGGGGAACAAGAGACAGATTCAGTCTCGTACTGGATGGATGAATGGGCAACTGGATAAGATAGATGGGGTCGGAGTGAAGAAATGAAGGGGGAAGGGATGTAGTCATCATCGGTTCCGGAGGGTGTGTGGGTTGATCTTTGAGGTTTAAAAGGAAAAAGACCCCCATGAAAAGAGAAAGGTCGGAATGTACTTACATGTGTAGATATGTATGAGCACATGCACATATGGGCCCAGTAGTAACAGTGGAACATATCAGGAAACGGGGAGAGTTCGTGTATGTAAGTGAGAGAGAGAGAGAGAGAGAGAGAAGAGAGAGAGAGAGGGAGAGGGAGAGGGGGAGAGGAAGGGAAGGGATGTTGTGGAGAGTTTGAAGAGTAAGTTTGAAAAGATATGAGTGCTTCTTTGCTCTCCATGGAGTTATAAACCAAAGGAAGGAAATAAAATTATTGGAGTCGGGAAAGAACATATGAAAATGGGACGATTTCTTTGTCTGGTAGCAGAGATATAAACGGTTGAGAAGAAGAAGAAGAAGAAGAAGAAGAAAGAAGAAGAAAGAAGAAGAGAAGAGAAGAAGAAGAAAAAACAATTACACAACAACAACAATGCTTATGGTTATAGGTTTTCCTCGAAATGAAACAAACAAATAAAAAGAAAGAAAGAAAGAAAAAAAAAAGAAATAGGAAAAGAAAGAAAGAAAAAGAAAGAAATAGGAAAAGAAAGAAAACGAAAGGATGAACGATTGAATAAGGAAGAAGAAGGAAAGAAAGAACGAACGAATCAGGTGAAAGAGAAAATACTGCGGTAAAATAAGGAAAAAAGAAAAAAGCATTTGGAATAGAAAAAAATCACAGGAAAACAAAAGAAAAAAGAAGAAAAAAAAGAAACAAAAAGAATTAAAAAATCGAGCCTGTGAAAGAAAGAAAGAAAGAAAGAAAGAAAGAAAGAAAGAACATTTGGAATAAATAAAATTTCTGGGAAAGAAAGAAATAGAGAATGAGTAAATGAATCATATAAAATACCGAAAATAACTGGGATCTAAAGAAAAAGAGAAAGAAAGAACGAAGCAAATGAAAGAAAAAATACTACTGTAAAATGAAAAAAAAATCACAGGGGGAAAAAAAAAAAAAACAACCGAAGAAAGAAATTCGAAAAGAAAGAAACAATGAAGAACGAAAATGAAATATAGGATGGGTGGAAGGAAGATAAAAAAAAGAAAGAAACATAACTTTACGCTATTCTACAGAAAGCGATAACAATATACACATACGAAATGCATGGACTGCTTTAGAAATATTAAATATTATCCTCTCTGATAGGATAAAGCGAGAATTCTTCTAAGCTGTAGCCGTGTCAGTGCTACTGTATAGCTGCACCACTTGGAATCGATTAAAGAAAAAGCTAGATGGGAACTACACAAGGATGCTGAACAAATCCTAGAATCAGCAGCCCATAAAAATGCTACTGTACAGCCATTGACCACCAGTCATGCTTACCATCAGAGTAAAATAAATAAAACATGCAAGAACGAACTTATAAGTTACGTTTTACCGTGGACACCTAAACATAGATTAAGTGCTGACCGACCTGTAGAAACCTACATTAATAAGCTCTGTATGGATTTTGGATGCCATGCTGAGGACTTGCCAGAAGAGTCGACTGATAGAGAAGGGCGTTGAGAGAGAGAGAGAGAGAGAGAGAGAGAGAGAGAGAGAGAGAGAGAGAGAAAGCGAGAGAGAGAGAGAGAGAGAGAGAGAGAGACATTAGCATCCATGCAGTCAGCTCTACTGAATTATATTGATGATTAATCTTGATATTAATAATAATTTTATCTATTTAACGTTTCTATTATTTATTTCTCTTGATGCACATAATTTTTTTCTTTCTTCCTTTTCCCTTCTTCTTTTCTTTCTTCCTTTCTTTCTTTCTTTCTTTCTTTCTTTATTTCTTTCTTCTCCCTTCTTTTTTCCATCCTCTTTTATGTTCCTTATATTTTCTTGCACTTCGTCTCTTCCTTTTTTCTTTCTTTCTTTTTTTCTTTCTTTCTTACTTTCTTTCATTCTTTATTTATTTCTTCTCCCTTCTTTTTTTCCTTCCTCTTTTATATTCCTTATATTTTCTTACACTTCTCTCTCCTCTTTCTTTTTCTTTCTTTCTTTCCTTTTTCTCCCTTTCTTCTTTCATGTTCTTTTATGTTCCTTATATTTTTTTGCACTTCCTCTCTTTCCTTTTTTTTTCTTCTTTCTTTCTTTCTTTCTTTCTTTCTTTTCTTCTCCTTCTTTTTTCCTTCCTCTTTTATTCCTTATATTTTCTTACACTTTTCTTCCTCTTTCTTTCGTTCTTTCTTTCTTTTTTTCTTTTTTCTCCCTTTTTTCTTTCGTGTTCTTTTATGTTCCTTATATTTCTTGCTTTTTTCTTTCTCTCTTTCTTTCTTTCTTCTTTCTTCTCCATTCTTTTTTTCCTTCCTCTTTTATGTTCCTTATATTTTCTTACACTTCTCGTCCTCTTGTCTTTCTTTCTTTCTTTTTCTTCTTTCTTTCTTTCTTCTTTCTTTCTTCCCTTCCTTTTCCTTCCTCTTTTATGTTCCTTATATTTTCTTACAGTTCTCGTCCTCTTTCTTTTCTTTCTTTCTTTTCTTTTTTTTTTTTTTTTTTTTTTTTTTTTTTCGACGCCATTTATGTTCCTTATATTTTCTTGGCAGTTCTTTCTTTTTTCTTTTTTTCTTTTTCTTCATTGTTCTCCCGTTTTTTTTTTTTTCGTTCGTTGCTCTTTTATGTTCTTCATATTTTATTACACTTCCTTCCCTCTTTCTTTCTTTCTTTCTTTCTTTCTTTTTTTTCTTTCGACACCCTTTTATGTTCCTTATATTTTCTCGCAGTTCTTTCTTTCTTCTTTTTTTTCTTTTCTTTCATTGCTCTCTCCGTTCTTTCTTTCGGCTTCTTTTATGTTCATCATATTATCTCGCTTCCCTTTCCTCTTTCTTTTTTTCTTT
The DNA here is from genome assembly GCA_023376005.1 of Doryteuthis pealeii. Classification (NCBI taxonomy): domain Eukaryota; kingdom Metazoa; phylum Mollusca; class Cephalopoda; order Myopsida; family Loliginidae; genus Doryteuthis; species Doryteuthis pealeii. The sequence goes on from CM042156.1 coordinate 102,624,446, forward strand.
CTTTCTTTTTCTTTCTTTCTTTCTTTCTTTCTTTCCTTTCTTTCATTACTCTCCTTTCTTTCGTTCGTGGTCTTTCAATAAAGAGCAAGGAGTCAACGAGGAAATAAATACAGAAACGAGAAGATGGTGATTAATTTGCAATCAGCAATTCTATAGTAAAGGATAAATAGCAATTGTCCGACAGGAAGTGTGTACATGGGAAAATAGTTAGCTGACAATTTTTATGAAGAATCCGACTAAACGAAAACGAGGCGGACGAAGAGATAGAAAACCAGCAAGATGAAAATATATTTTTATAATTTTTATCTTTTATTTATTAAATGTTATTCTATTATATAACTAGCAAATATATGCACGCCCCCAAAGTATTTAGTTAAAATTTTAAAATAAAATATCAATATTAAATTAGAAGGCTAATGAAACTAATAAGAATGTAGATAAAAAGCTTTTGAAACAGAGGGGGTATATTAAAAATAAGAACAACTGAAACTAACTCTTCCATCACTCCCGTCTTTCATTGTTAAATTTTTCTAATTTAAAAAATAGGAAGTAAAGAATAAATTACAGTATTTTTTCTTGTTAAGGGGATTTCATTTAAGATTAATTGAAGAGATTTTTTTGCTTATATTCATTAAATAAAACCAACCAAATAAGAATCAATAATACTAAGCACATATTTATTAAATTCAATTTTTTAATATCAATATGCAATTAGCCTTCCCGTTCACACTGTGAAACCGCTATTTTGTTGTATATATAAATACAATTGCATGTTATTAGTTGTAGATATGGTTAATAGTGTTAATAATGTAAAAAATTTTACTAATAATTGAGGTTTAAATAAAAAATAAAAATCATGGAGAATTATGTCAATAACTAAGGGAATTGTGACCTTGTATAATCTAATATAGTTTCGGTTACAGACTAGAAAAACACAATCTCCATTATAATAGATGATATGAATTTATATTTAATTATATTTTTTTAATAATTATATTTTTTATAATATATAATATTGAAATATATGATATATAATATAACATATAATATTGTAAATAACCTTAATAAGAACCTTTAAATATACTATTAAATATAACCATATTAAATATACTATTGTGTCACATTATTAAAGAAATTATTATTATCACATGTATTATCACAATTATTATCACATTATTAAGCCTTAAGTTTTTCCGTGATTATTGGTTTGTTTGGTTTTACGTCATATCAACCTCAGTGGGTCATTTAAAGCCGATAAAGTTTCGAAATAAATCAATTCTTAATGGATAATAATTTTTTTTATAAATACATTTTTCTATTTAACCCATAGATGGCACCCTAACAGGTACTACTCCGGGTCAGAATGGACCAGGGAGGCAAATGGTGATGAAGGGGTGCTCCACATTCCCCCAAACCCCCCAAAAACTGGAACCTCACCATCAGATAGAGTTTAACGTCATTCCAGGACATATAGACCCGCAGCCACCGCCTTCTAGCACCCATATAATAAAAAGGGGTTGGGGCTTGCCATAAGGGCAATAGGGTTTGGAAAATCATATAGGTGCTAGGGCTTGACGTGACCAGCCGATTGATCGGAGGTAAGCCTTAAGTGTCATATTATTAAATATACTATTAAATATAACTTTAAATAACCTTTATTATAATATATAATAATTATATTTTTTAATAATATTTTTAATATTATATTTAATATATTTAATTATATTTTTTATAAATGTTATATAAATTTTATATAAATGTTATATAATAACATTATTAAATGTTATTTATTAAATGTTATTTTTATAATTTTTTATTTTTTAAATTTTTATGTTTTTTTCAATTGTCCGAAAGGAAGTGTGTAGATGGGAAAATAGTTAGCTGACATTTTTTTATGAAGAATCCGAGTAAACGAGAACGAGACGGACGAAGAGATATACAACCAGCAAGATGAAAATAATTTGGTTGATAAATAATGGAAAAAAAAGAATAATGATCGTTGAGGAATAAAAGAGAAAAGGGGGAAATATATGAGAAAACAACAACTATGAAATATCTGTAATAGATCATTAAGAAGTATTGCGAGAATTATAAAGAGAAAAGAAAGAGATTGTAGCAAGAGATATGCGAAGAACAATGAACGGAAGACGGGAAATTAATATATAATGGGAATAAAGAGAGTTTTATTTTGGGGGGAAACATAAAAGTATTTGGAATAAATAAAATCACAAGGGAAGAAAGAAAGAAAGAAATAACTGGAAAGAAAGAAAGAAAGAAAGAAAGAAAGAAGGAAGGAAGGAAGGAAGAATGAAAGAATAACGGAAATAACATGGAAAAAGAAAAAAGAAAGAAAGAAAATAACTGGAAAGAAAGAAAGAAAGAAAGAAAAAAGAAGGAAAGAAGGAAAGGAAGGAAGAATGAAAGAATAACGGAAATAATTGGAAAGAGAAGAAAAATAAAAATAAATAAATAGAAAAAAAGAAGAAAGAAAGAAAAGAAAGAAGAAAGAAAGAAGAAAAGAGGGAGGAAGAAAGGAGAAATGAAAGAATAACGGAAATAAAAAGAAAGAAAAATAATGGAAAGAAAGAAAAGAAAAATACACAAAAAGAAAAAAGAAAGAAGGAAGGAATTAAAGAATAACAGAAATAACTTCAAAAAAATAAATAAATAAATAAAGAATGAATGAATGAAAGATAACGGAAAACTGTGAAAGAAAGAAAGAAAGAAAGAAGAAGAAAGAAAGGAAGAAGAAACGGAAATAACCGAGGAAAAAAGAAAGAAAGCAAAAGAAAGAAAGAATGAATGAATGAAAGAATAACAGAAATAACTATGGAAAAAGAAAGTAAGTAAGAAAAAGAAAGAATAACGAATAACTGTGGGAAAAAGAAAGAAAAAAAGAAGGAAGAAAGGAAACATGGAATAATGAAAATAACTGGAAAAATAATAAAGAAGAAAGAACCATATAGAACCAATAAAATTATTGGAATCAAAGAAAGAAAGAAAGAAAGAAAGAAAGAAAAGAAAGAAGCATTTGGAAAAATAGAATTGCTGGGAAAGAAAGAAATAGAGAACGAATATATGAATCATATAGAATGCGGAAAATCACTGGGATCTAAAGAGAGAAAGAAAGAACGAAGCAAATGAAGAAAAAATACAACTGTAAATAAAGAAAAAAAAGAAAAAAAATTTTGGAATAAAGAAAATTACAGGGAAACAAAAAAAACCAACTAAAGAGAAGAAAGAAAGAAAGAAAGAAAGAAAAAAGAAAGAGAGCTTTTTTCTTTCTTTACTTATTTCCTCATTGCCTCCTTGCTCTTTATTGAAGGTGCAGAAAGAAAGAAAGAAAGAAAGAAAGAAAGAAAGGAGAGTAACGAATGAAAGAAGGAAAGAAAGAAAGGAAGAAAGAAAGAAAGAAGAGTAAACGAAGAAAGAAAGAAAGAAAGGAGAAGGAAGAAAGGAAGAAAGAAAAGAAGATAACGAAATGAAGAAGAAAGAAAGAAAGAAAGAAAGAAGAGTACGAATGAAAAAAAAAAGAAAAAGAAAGGAAGAAAGAACAAGAAACAAAGAAAGAAGAATAATGAATGAAAGAAAGAAAGAAAGAAAGAAAGGAGAGTAACGAAAGAAAGAAAGAAAGAAAGAAAGGAGAGTAACAAATGAAAGAAAAAAAGAAAGGAAGAAAGAAAGGAAGAAAGAAAGAAAAAGGAAACTTACGGAATGAAGAAAATCACAGAGAGAGAGAGAGAGAGAGAGAGAGAGAGAGAGAGAGAGAGATGAGAGAAAGATACCAAACTATGAAATATTGGGAAGACGAAAGAGAATGAAGGAAAAACGAAGGAAAGTTCGACGAAATGGGAGAGGAAGAATGTCAGAAACGGACTATCTTGTCTTACATATTCCCGCGTCTGCGAGTAGCAGCAGCAGGACAGCTGCGAAGTGTCTTTGCGTGCGTGTGAAAAAGAAGAAAGAAACACAAAACAACCCCAAAAGAGAGTAAGAGAGAGAAAAGAGAGAGAAAGAGAGACAGAGAAAGAGAGAGAGAAAGAAAGAAAGAGAGAGAGACACACACACACACACACAATACACACACAAGACAATATGGCGTCGGCAGAGGCAGAGGCAGAGAAAAAGGTCGACAATAGAATGAAAGCTGTTACGGACGAAGTGGCTGTTTAGTCGGGAGCTAAACTGGCTGACTTGGAAAAGGCTGACATGAAAAATGACAGAAGAGACATTAAAAAGGTGAGGGTGAAAGAAAATTTGGTTTGGGGGTTCGGGGTAAAGAACGAGGAGTATAGACGTGTTTAGGTGATGAAAAATAGGAATAAAATTTTTGACTGAGAACGAGTACATAAATAAACAATGGAAGGCCGATGGTAACAAAAAACACTTTATTTTTCTGATCAGATTTATGTACAATGTATTCAAACCTCTCCAACTTAGGGTGTAAAAATAATTAGGGATCTCAATTAATTTTTTAATAATTTGCGGTTTAGATAAAAAAAAAAAAAAAAAATTACAACAACAAAAATAAATGCTAGTGAAATGCTTTTGGAATGAAAACAATCCAAGAGTCAACGTATTGTTTACAAATGAAAAGAACTGTAATGAAACCATATGAAATCTTTTTCTGATCAGATTTATGTACAATGTATTCAGACCTCTCCAACTTAGGGTGTAAAAATAATTAGGGATCTCAATTAATTCTTTTAGTAATTTGCGGTTTAGATTAAAAATAACAACAAAAAATAATGCTAGTGAAATATTTTTGGAATAAAAAACACAATCCAAGGGTCAACGTGTTGTTTACAAATGAAAAGAACTGGAATGAAATCATATGAAAATTGGAATGGGGGTTTATAAAGTCCGGCTGCCATCTGGGCGACGCAAGTGAACAGAAATAAGCTGAAAGCGAGTTGGTTATACGTGCAATTCCACATTACTAAGTTACGTAAGTCAGTCATCAACTGATAAAAGAATTTGTGAGAATTATTCCCCCCCTATCTTTTCTCTATAACCTGGTAGCGAGTTGGTGAGGTGGTCGCCGACTGGGTTGTCCCATTTCCCTCTCTTGAAACTGACACCCCCTCATTGTGGTTCATACCAAGGCCTTAAAAGTCCGGCTGCCATCTGGGCGACGCAAGTGAACAGAATAAGCTGAAAGCGAGTTGGTTATACGTGCAATTCCACATTACTTCTTTTCCCCCAACTAATTGACCCAGTACGAGTAACTGTGGATCGCGTTTTTGAAGTGCTTAGCTGCAAAGCCCACTAAATTTCGCAACCACTTTATTTACCTGGTCTGGTGGCTACCCAACTAAAGCTCGCAACTGCCCCCCCCCTGCGTCGGGATAAGCGCCTCTTATATTTTTTCCGACAAATTAGCTGATATTTCAAGTTCTATGCTGAAGTGGAACAAGCCAATAGGGGAAAATTATTAGATAATTAAAAAATGTTAGGTTGTCTTAAAAAACGTGTTTTAAGAGAAGAAAGAAAGAAGGTCGTCCGCCAAATAAAGAAAAAAATATTGAAAGAACGAGCCTGACGAGCTGGTTATGAGTGATTAGCGATAGTTAGGTATACTCAATTTGCGGACTTCTCAAAAGCGCGCGATTTGTTAAAGAAATATTTGAAAACGTCAATAAAAAATGGAAAATTAACTTTTTAATGTTTTTCTTGTACGTTTAATATAAAGAACAATTCCAAGTTTATGTGTTATAAAAAAAAGAAAAACGCATTTCTGTTACAAAAAACCAAAGAGTATTATTTCCCTTATATCCCTTATGAGAAGAAGAAGGAAGAACAAACTAGCATTAGTAAGAAGAAGAAAGAATGAAAGAATTAGCAATAGCAAGAAGAAGAAGAAGAAGGAAGAAGAAGAAAAACTAGCAATATTAAGAAGAAGAGAAGAAGAAGAAAAGAGAAGAAGAAGAAGAAGAAGGATGAAAGAATTAGAATAGCAAGAAGAAAAGAAGAAGAAGAAGAAGAAGAAGAAGAAGAAGAAAAACTAGTAATAAGAAGAAGAAGAAAAGAAGAAGAAGAAGAAGAAGAAGAAGAAGAAGAAAGAATGAAGAATTACCAATAGTAAAGAAGAAGAAGAAGAAGAAGAAGAAGAAGAAGAAGAAGAAGAAGAAGAAGAAAGAAGAACTAGCAATAATAATAATAAATAAGAAGAAGAAGAAGAAGAAGAAGAAGAAAGAATGAAAGAATTACCAATAGTAAGAAGAGAAGAAGAAGAAGAAGTGAGTGAATAAAGAAGAAGAAGAAGAAGAAGAAGAAGAAGAAGAAGAAGAAGAAGAAGAAGAAACAAAAACTAGCAATAGTAAGAAGAGAAAGAAAGAAAGAAATAACTGGCAATAGAAAGAAGAAGAAGTATGGGAAGAAACAGATATGTGTGTATGTTTGTTTAACAGTGAGAAAGAGATGAGCATATGAAAGAGACAGATAGTAATTATAATCTTTATACGATTACCTTCCTGTATCAACTAGCTGGCGTAGCATGTAGCCTTATAAAAGCAGAAGCACCAAACTCAAATCACTCTTTCACTTTCTAGTTTTGATAGGGAAAACGGCTTATCTCCTATCTACGTACAACTTCGTGTCGCTTTGGCACAAGAGAACATGGTTCAATATGTAAGCGATTAACTCCCAGCTTTTACAAATATCCTCAAGATGTTCTCTACAAAAAAGAATATCTACGAATTAGGACATTTCTCTTATACAACTATGTATAAGCTCTTCCTTGTCTATTGTGTAATGATCTATGGTTGCGTATTGCCGACTGCCCATAGGGATGAACGAGTTTGGTCTTCTTGCTGGGATAAGGTGATCCGTTTTTATTTCAAAGTCCCAGAGAATTTTATGCGTTTCGTTCTCAGGAACAGATTCTGGTTTATGCATATACTATTTTGTTGTATGGTCAAAATGTAATTTTTTGCATAACTCCCAGTGGATCACCTTCCCAACCCAGTCCTGTCTAGTTTTATACTCCCGTTGTGCTAGTTTGCTACATTCGCATAGTACATGGTTTACAGTCTCATCTCTATTACCGCAAAGTCTACATTATTATTTTTACTTACTTACTTACTTGCTTACTGTCCATCGCATCCGATGATGACACCATGCGACTCTGCTTTCTCCATTTGATTCGATCTCTGGTTGCGTATTGCCAACTGCCCATGGGGATGTTCAAGTCCTCCAGGTTTCTCTTGATGTTGTCTTTGTACCTGAGATTTGGCCTACCAATTCCACGTGATCCCTCTCTCAGTTGAGAGTACAGAATCTGCTTTGACAATCTGTCATCCCCAAGTCTGTTTAAATGGCCACCCATCTCAGGTTGCGTTGGACAAATATGTTGTGCATGCCAGGAAGTCCAGTTCTCTCCAGGATAGTTCTGTTTGAAACATGCTGGCAAACCGCTTATCTCCTATCTACGTACAACTTCGTGTCGCTTTGGCACAAGAGAACATTGCTCCATACGTTAGCGTTTAACTCCCATCTTTTACAAATATCCACAAGATTTTCTCTTCAAAAAAGAATATCAACGAATTAGGACATTTTTCTTATACAACTATGAGAGTGAGTAAATAAACAATGTGTTTACTTGATATGGCTTTTTAGCCGACAATTCTTGGAGGATATGTGCTTAATTGAAGTCATACCTAATTTTGAAAATTAATTAGTTAATAATTAATAAATTTTAGGCGGGCATATATGTTCAAATGTAAGGCTAAACAAATCGAGAAAATATCAATCCCTGAATGTACATTTCCACTTATTAGGTCTCATCAGCAAGGTCATAGACATGGGAGACTGCTCCGTGTTTAACTCGAAACCTCGACTGCCAAGCTGACAAGGCGGAGATTCTAACCACTACACCAGCTGGCCATTCCCAGATTCTTCGTTTATTTTGAACTTATTTATATTCCACTTTTTATTGACTTGCTACACGACAGTATGAGAGTGAGTAAACAAACAATGTGTTTATTTAATATATGGCTTTTTTAGCCGACAATTTTTGGAGGATATGTGCTTAATTGAAGTCATACCTAATTTTGAAAATTAATTAGTTAATAATTAATAAATTTTAGGCGGGCATATATGTTCAAATGTAAGCTCTCCATTGTCTTTTGTGTAATGTTTGTATTCTCTTCTCTTTTTTGCTCAGACAAATAAAATTGTTCTTTTTAATTAGTCGTGAAGGTCAGGAAGGGAGAGATGCCCTAGGAGGCCACAGGGTCATGGGGGGCAAAATTAACCTATCCCAAAAGCCTTTGCGTTTCTAGAACATTGAAATATATGGCCTAATTTTTGCCACAATACCCCAGGGCAGAAGACCCAGATTCCTGGCACAGTAGAGGGGTAGGGGGAGCTATGAAAAATCTTAATCAATATTTATTGGTCACTAGAGGCGGAGCCGGGCCGAACTTCCCTCACCCCGGATTTCGACTTTGGCACGCCACTGCACGCGAGGATATATCATGCTGCACACGAGCTTAAGAACAATAACAAAGAGTCCGGGTTTTGTTCAATCTCAACTAAAAGTGCTAGCGACGAGTTGTGATTTACAAAACATCTGCTAATGACGATGGCGTAGTGTCCATTTAAAAAAAAAATTAATTGTATCTGGGCGAGTGGCTGAACGGGCCAATTTTTGAATGGCAATCTCTTGTGCAGTGAGTGCATACAAACAGTGATGCTTGCTGGAGTTGCTGTTGTCTCTCCTTCCTTCTTTTCTGTTGGCGGCTTCTTTCCTCTCCTTTTCGCCCCTTTTCGTCCCTTCTTTGACGAGGAGGCGCCAGGCCGCTCGATTTTCTATACCAACCTCCCTTGTGTTGGTGGGCAAAGACAAACTTCACGCGTCAAACCCATAGCTCGCAATCGCTATGATATCCTTCCATTTTGAAATGGCTGCGATTATTTGAGATGGAAATACCAGAGTAATAGTTCTTATTCTAAACATTATTAGTTTATACTTCTATATCATCATCATCATCATCATTATCATCATCATCATCATCATAATCATCATGTCGCGCAATCAGTACGGATATCCATGACAATCTCTGGCCAACCTTCTCTATCATTCATTGTCACCGGGATGTCCTCTGCGCAGCATCCAGTATCCACGCTGAGCAGGTCAATGTAGGTCCTTGCTGTGCGGCCCACATTAGCATGTCCATGTGTTGGCTTCCACAGGAGAACGTTACTTATGAATTCGTCCTTGATTCTCCAGCAGTCTGTGCATGTATTGTCTGTCTCACTCGGGTGGTTTGTGAGATAGGGGGAAGGTGGCCGTACAGCTGCTTCCTTGTGGGGTGCTGTTTCCACGTCTTGTTCAAGATCGCACGCAGAAAGCGATTTTAATGCACGAATAAGGAAGGTATTGTTGGCTATAAATAGACTATAAGCTATATGGAAATCCGATCTTACTGACAAATTAAAACGACTATTCTTCTGAGTTGTGGTTGTATCAGCGCTACTGTGTGGCTGTACCCTTAGACCGTAAAGAGACGCCTGGAGAATAAACTAGATGGAAGCTGTACAAGAAAATCTGTTAAAATGGTTCAGAATTGCAAGATTTAGAAAAAATCCTGATGTTCTTTTAATTGCACCTTTCATACACTTAATAACTATTAATTTATACACCTGATATTATTATTATTATTATTATTATTATTATTATTATTATTATTATTATTATTATCATTATTATTATTTGCTCCTTTTGAGTTTTCACATCAGTGTTAGCTGATGGTCTTTCACTGGAGTCTGAGTGACAGCAAGTCTCCTCAGGTCTCCAGGGCTCTTCTGAGTATTCTGGCAGATTGCAGCAGTGCAGTGTTCTGAATGGTTTCAATCCTTCCTCTGATTTCCAAACTTTCCAAACCCATAGGATTTTATGCGTTTCGTTCTCAAAAACAGATTCTGGTTTATGCATATA
>CM042156.1:102639385-102674385 GCA_023376005.1 Doryteuthis pealeii
AGGAAAAGAAATGAACAAAAGAGAAGGAAAATACATTTTGAAAGAAGTAGAAGAAGAAAAAGAAGAAGAAAAAATGTGAGATGGAAAATAAATCTTAAAGAAAGAAAGAAAGAAAGAAAGGAGAATAATTGAAAATAATATAAGAAAATAGAGAAATATTTTTTTTAAATGAAGAAAACGAAGAAAAGTAAATCGAAAGGAATAAGAAAAGGAAGAAAACATTTGAAGAAGAAGAAGAAGAAGAAGAAGAAGAAGAAGAAGAAGAAGATGATGAAAGAAGAAGAAACAAGAAGAAGAACAACAACAACAACACAACAATCCGTAAGAAAAACTATAAGAGGAACAAATAGGAAAAAATGAAGAGCTCATGATGATGATGATGATGATGATGGAAAAATAACATCTTTGTATCGAATAAAACCAAACTTAAGGCGAATAGAAAAAATATTAAAATATTCTAAAAAGTAACTTGTTTGTGTTTTTAATTAAACATACTTAATAACTGCTGCCTATATATATATATATATATATATATATATATATATATATATATATATACTATAGTGTGAGATGGTCACTGTTTCAGCTTTTGTGGAATGGTGTACCAAAGGCAGTATTATTGGTAGAGTGCTCAATATAAAATAGAGCTGCTCTCTCTATATATATAGTTGTGTGTATTTTGTATGTTTATTGTATATGTATGTATACATATATATATATATATATATATATATATATACAATAAACATACATATATATATATATATATATATGCAATAAACATACAATATACACACAACTCTCTCTCTCTTTTATATATACTAGCAATATATGCACCCCCGGGTGCAAGTATTTAAGTTTTAATATAATAAAATATCATGTTAAATTAGAAAGGCTAATGAAACTGAATAAGAATTCAGAAAAATATTTGGAACAGAGGGGGTATAATCGGAAAATAGAACAACTTTGAAACTAACTGTTCCACCATTTTCCCTTACTCCCGTCTTTCAGTGGTAAATTTCCCTAATTTAACTATTTAGTTAAAATAGGAAGAAAATAAAATTACAGTTATTTCTTTATGTTAATAGATTTCTGTTATGATTTATCCCCGAGATTTTTGCTCATATTCAATAAGATAAAACCAAACAATTAGAAATCAATAATACTAAGCATATATTTATTAAAATCAAATTTTTTAAGATCACTATGCAAATTAGCCTTCCCATTCACATTGTAAACCGCTATTTCGTTGAATATATAAATATAATTGCATGTTATTAGTATGTAGATATTGTTAACAGTCTTAATGATATAAAACATTTATTTATTAATAATTGAGGTTTAAATAAAAATAAAACCAGGGAGAATGTGATGTAAATAACAAAGGGAATTGTGACTTGTATAGTAATATAGTTTCGGTTACAGACAGACAAACCCACAATCTCCATTATAATAAGAATAAATATATATATATATATATATATTTGTGTGTGAATATATTATCCCTGTTTATTGTTAAGATGCATTTGGTCACAATGAAATATATTTATCTATCTATCTCTCTCTCCGTCTTTCTCTCCTTCTCTCTCTCTCTCTCTATATATATATATATATATATATAGAGAGAGAGAGAGATAGTGAGAGAGAGAGAGAGACAGAAAGTGAGAGTGAGAGAGAGAGTTGTGTGTATTTTGAATGTTTATTGTATATACATATACATATATATATATATACATAATATACAATAAACACACAACTCTCTCTCTCTGTCTCTCTCTCTCTCCCCCACTGTTTCTCGGTATATATATATATATATATATATATATATAGAGAGAGAGAGAGAGAGATAGATCTATTTCATTGTGATCAAATGCATCTTAACTATAAACACGGTTAATTAGCTTTTTAAAATAAAATACATAGATATATAAAATATATATATATATATATATATATATATATATATATATAAATGTATAGGTAGCAATAATCATCTTGGAATCATAATGTACTGCAAACTTTTTAAAACATTTAACCCTTATTGTCGCTAATAATAGTGCACTTCCAACGTATGTACATTTAATGTTGTGCACCAATTCCCTTGTCCACCTTGAGATTGCATTTGCAAAACTAATGATACTAGAAAAACACTTAATTCATACATTGGTCATACAACCACAACCCTCTCCCGCTTATTAACTTGTCATTTATCAAATGTTAGCACTATCCGTATACACATCAATAAACACTTCATGAATATGCAAATTATTTCCCGCCAGTGGTCTATCAGTAAAAGTTTGAGTGACAGTGAGTCTCCTCAGGTCTCCAGGACTCTTCAGAGTATCACCTCGTAATTATCTATTAACACCCGGTTTTTGTAAAACCAGTATGCAAATTATCCACACCATATATTATATAAACATTTATTCCTTGGTAATATATAAAACACAATGCAGAATTTTAAACGCACTAATAACATGGGCTGTTTTGAGGCAATTCTAACTCAGATTTTCAAAAGATATCGTTAAGGAATTAGATCTATTGTATGTATTAATGATTTTGATTATGAATCAAATACTCATTGATAAACTAACGCAGTACCTGGAGGTATTGTGACGTAACCAGTGACGTAGTTTTGGTTACAGACAGAATCTCTATTATAACGAAACTGAGCTGAATGAGAATTCCAGCCATTAATTGAATATGTTTAAACCTTTCAAATTCGACATTGATTAGTTGATTTTCAACCAGGGTTGCTAACCTGAAGATAGAAAAATAAATAAATCTCTTTATTCTGTATGAAATTCTTATATTCAGATTGGGCAAGCGATAAAGAGCTGAGTACAACTAAGACACTTCTAAGACATCCCTAACATTATGCAAATGAAGGGTGGGGAACTTTAACAAAGCACGGGATAAGTATTTTTATTAGTATTATTTGGATTATTCGGACTATTGTCCTCATCTTTATTGTTATCCAATATACACTATGTCATGCTTTATCCACCATGTTATGTGTCTAATTGGATACATATCATAGAGGATAAAGGCTTTACATTAAGACTGTTCTAAGTAACAGTTATCTCTTGGCTACAGGTTCAATCCTGGTCAGGGGCAGCATTAACACAATAATAATTAACACAGCTTAACACCTGTACCCCAGCTATGGTTAGCGGAATGAGCGCAGGATACCTCCGTGGTCTTACTAAATGGCTCCCGATTACGACAAGAAGGTTCCCGATTTCAAAAGGAAGGTTCCCGAGTTCGAAAGGCTCCCGAGTCCGACAAGAAATATCTGAAGAGGACCGGGGGTGCACATCGGGCGAAACGTTGTACAGATAACAATAAAGATAGACCGAATGGTTATTTCCCAGTTGAGTAACATCAATGACCCAGAAAAAACAGAACCCAAATTATTTATTTATTTCCCCATTAAACTAACCCTAAACCCCAACCCAATCCTAACCCTAACCCTATACCCTAACCCTAACCCTTGTTGGACTTAAACTTTTAAAAAATTAAAATTAAAATTAACAGTTTTATTACAAAATTTGTGGGTTCTGTTTTTTTCTGGGTCTCCCTGTAATATTATGTTACTCAACTAGGGGGTTTAGGTTTAGGGTTTAGGGTTTAGGGTTAGGGATAGGGTTGGGGTTTAGGGTTAGTTTAATGGGAAAATAAATAAATAATTTGAGTTCTGTTTTTTCTGGGTCACTCTGTAATATAATGTTATTCAACTAGGGAGGGTTTAGGGTTAGGGCTTAGGGTTAGATTTAGGGTTAGGTCAGAGGTTAGGGTTAGGGTTAGGGTTGGGGTCTAGGGTTAGTTTAATGGGAAAATGAATAATTAGGGTTCTGTTTTTTTCTGGGTCACCCTGTAATATTATGTTACTCAACTAGGGGGGTTAGGGTTAGGGTTAGGGTTGGGGTTGGGGCTTAGGGTTAGTTTAATGGGAAAATAAAAATAATTTGGGTTCTGTTTTCTGGTTACCCTATAATATCATGTTACTCAAGTAGGAAATAACCGCCCAATAATCTAAATAATACTAATTATCAAACCTCATCTCAGAAATACAGAGAAATAAGTCTTTTTTTAATTTTTAGTGTTTTACGTTTTGATTTTTCTGCTTTTTGTTTTTCATACTTGAATATTATTTCTTTTTTTCTTTTTTCTTTTTTTTTTAGCGTTGAAACATAACTGATAGGAATCTTCGCGTGTATTTTATCATCCCCTCTCTTGCCGCTCCTGAAGATGGAAAGAGGTACGACGATCTTGGCCCGGCAGACCCATGAATCATATGTCGACATCAATGTCAGCTTAAGATTTTTAAAAAGGATCACAGAACTCGACTGTCTGCTCCAAGATGCGTAAAAAAAAAGAAAAATCATCGAGAATGAGTGGGAGGTGGGTGGTGGTGGAGCTAATTTCAGACACCCAATATGAAATAAACACAAAAACAAACAAAGAAAAAAAGAAAGAAAATCCCGTATAATTTGTACATTTCTTGCGTTTTTTTATTTCTTACTTATTTACCATATTTGTCAATTTTGATTAATTATTATTATTATTCGGATGTCTACACTTATTAATTCTACTATCTATCTATCTATCAATCTATCTATCAATCTATCTTATCTATCTATCTAATATATATATTATATATATATATAAATATATATGTTATATATATATTATATAACTATATATAGTATATATATATGTATATATATATGTATATATGTATATGTACATATAATAATATATATTTTATATATATATATATATATATATATATATATATATATATATATATATAGGGAACGCGTGCGTGTATGTGTGTGTGCGTGTGGCTCTATGTTGTGTATACATGTATAATATATATATATATTACATAAATACGTATAGCTCAGTGTCTAGAGCGTTCGGCTAAAACCACAAGGTTCCTAGTTCGATACCGTCCTCGCCAACAGCTTATGAGTAGCACAGGATCTGTGCTGTAAGTAAGAGCTCATGGTATGTGTCGCTCCACCTCAATGCTAAAAACGATCTCCTTGGTCTAGCGCTATTGAAAAGGGAGAACTCCCTCGCTGACTGGCTGATACCGACTTTAGGCCGCCCCGTCGACTTTACTTACTTATATATATATATATATATAGTGTGTCTGTATTAGAGAGAGATAGAGAGAGAGAGAGAGAGAGAGAGAGAGAGAGAACAGGAGAGAGACAAAGGAACAGAGACAAGAGAAACGTTATTAGAAATATATTGCAAATAATTCTAATGATTACACATCTGTTCAATAGTTAAAACTAATATCATATATGTTGCATAGATTTATACATTATACACACACAGCTTACTGAAACACACACACGTATATATATAATATATATATATAATATAAGATATATATATATTCTCCCTCTAGCTATGGGTCAAATTATGAATCCATATATTTTCCTCTAGCTATGGTTAATTAGTAGGTAACCAGTCTAGGAGAGGATATCTCTGAATTCAAAATTCCTGAGGTGCAGTCGTTGATTGAGGTTACTGGCATTCCTTGATTGCACCAATTCTTTCCTATCGACTGTGCCAAAAACTGTGGATGTCCAACACAAGCCTCACGACTATAACAAATACTTGTGGATTAATCCTGTGTGTATATCCCTCTATACCGTCGAAATCACGGAAGTCCATATATATATAATATATATTATATATATATATAGATTTATATATAATATATAGAGAAGAGAGAGAGACGAGAGAGAGAGAGTAGAGGAGAGAAGATAACAGACAGCAGACAGAGAAAGCAATTCCATCTAAATCTGCATTTCAGGTTTTGGAATTTTTATATGTTCTCATTCATATAATGAACAATGAAGGCTTCATGAGCCTAATCAAACTATATAATATATATATATTATATATATATATATATATATAATATATGATATATATTAATAATTACAATAATAAAACATATATGTATATATATATATACAAATAATATATATATAACATATGTTATATTATATATATATAATATATATATATATAACTATAGATATATATATATAATATATAATAATATATATATATATGGTGTATATATATATATATCATACACACAATATACATACATATACGTATGTGTGTATGTGAATTGAACTAATTCAAAGAAACATAATATGTAATACATTACCTAAGTATTATACATTATAAATAACTATATTGATCATGTATATGTAGATACTACCCTTTTTATGCGTATATACATATAATGCACATTTACATATGAAATATTAACACTAATTACGCACATGTTTACACACCCACATCGTTACTCACACGTGAATTCTCAACCACACTCAAATACATACACACAAAACACACATACATTATATTTGTTTGTGAGTGCGTAATTTATATATATATATATTATATTATATATATGGTGTGATGTGTGTTGTGTGTGCTATGTGTGTGTGTGTGTGTGTTTTCGAATGTATTATTAGTCTTAATTATATTTTTTTCTACACTCTAAACTATTTTTTGTTGTTGTTATTCTGTTGCTGTTTCTTCATTATATGACTCAACACGATCTATTTTATGTAAATCAAGTTTTTAAAAAGCATCGTGGTCGGGTGCATTGTGAGAACGTTTATATGGAAATTATGTTTATATAGCTGGATATATATTATATATATATATATACTATATATATTTATATATATATTATATATTATTATATATTATTATTATTATTATTATGAGACACTCCGTCGATTTTCGACGTATGAAGTTTCACACACACAATGAACACCCACACAGTGATTTGTTTATAGTGAAGCTTTTTGTGACCATCCACACTTTTTGTACAGTCGATAGGAAAGAATTGGTGCATCAAGACCACAAACCCAAATCAACGACCACCTCAGGAATTTTAATTCAGAGTTATCCCTCTCCTAGACTGGTTACCTACCCAAGCTGAAAAGACCAGTCTGCCCTCTACTATTTAACCCATAGTGGAGGGCAATAATATATATATATTTAATACTATATATATATATATATATATAATATATATATAATACATTAAATAAATTGAATAGTTCACATCCTGCGCGTACGGATATATAACTATATATAATAATATATAATATATATATATATATAATATACAGCTATAGGGTTAAATAGTAGGCACACTAGTAGGTAACTAGTCTAGGAAAGGATAACTCAAATTCAAATTCCTAGTCGGTCGTTGATTGGTTTGTGCAACCCTGATGCACAATCTTTCCTATTCGACTGTGCCAAAAAGTGTGGTATGGTCCAACACAAAGCCTTCACCACTATTAAACAAATCACTGTGTGGGTGTGATTGTGTGTATGAACCCTCATACGTCGAAAATCGACGGGAAATTCCATTATATATATATATAATATATATATAATATTATAATATATATATATTTTTTCTATAGAGAACATGCTATAATTGCACTAATGTCCAAATAAACGACTATGAAGCCGTGTTCAATGCACTCGAAATATAACTCTCCTACATATACTTGTCTGCGTTTGTTCCTTGGTCCACATTTTATTTCTCTCTATACTTACCATATACTTTATGTATATACATATAAAACATTATCAAAGTATGCACTTGTATAACCAACCACCACATGCTTACCATATACATCTTATCAAACACATATACAACATACACACATATAACATATAATGTGTTAATAATAATAATGAAGAAAAGAAGAAGAAGAAGAAGAAGAAGAAGAGAAGAAGAAGAAGAAGAAGGAAGAAGAATGTTGTATACCCTTTTTCCTTTCTACTTCTATTCTATTATTCTTCTGCCTCATCTTCTAGCGTCTGGACTCGTCGCTGTTGTCGTCCTGGTTTATTTCTTCTTCTAGGCAGTCTATATGCCAAGACATTCTCACCACCACAAAACCATATTATTTATTTCAAACCTTTATTTCTTAACTAAACATATTTCTCTAACTAAACACAGCGCGTGGTGCAGTGAGCTCCAGCTAAGGCAGAATTATCTTCTCTGCCACGTCCAAGCTGAAACTGAGAGCCAACCATGTCCCACTACTTCACGTATTTCGCGGGCTTTCTGTAATATTCCATGGAAAGTCCGCCCTGATATGAAAAGGGCCATCCCTCAGAAATACAGGGTTGACATAATCTATATCATATATTATATAACAAGAAGAAGAAGAAGAAGAAGAAGAAGAAGAGAAGAAGAAGAAGAACAACAACAACAACAACAACAAACACAACATTGTATATAAGTTGGTCTGGACATAGTTGCGAAGGGGAAACTTAAGAGAGAAACTGAATCCCTATTAATAAATGCAGAAAATAATACCAGAAAAAAAAACTAATTATGTCAAAGCAAAAATTGATAATACACAGAGAAATAGCAGATGAAATAGATATTTAATATATTTGGATTATTTGGATTATTCCGACTATTTCCTCAAGTTCCAGAAGGCGCCAGAGTCCAAAAGAGTTCCGAATTTGAGAAGGTTCCCGAGTCCGACAAGAAATACCCGAAAAGCCGGCAGGCACATCCCCAAACGTTTGTGAATATCAATAAAGATGAGACAATAGTCCAAATACATACATCTTTCTTTGTCTGACACATAGGTTTGGTTCGGTTACTCGGATTATTGTTGCTAAACATCCTTGTAGAGAACAGTAGTAATAATTAATAGTAAACAAAATTAAGCGTTAAGAACTAAATTATGCCAAGAAAAAAAATTGATAATGCGTAAAGAAATAGCAGGTGTTAGAACATGATGTTAATAGAGATTAAAAACAGTTAATCACATAATAATGCAGCAAACTAACACTGAGGGAATACAAGAACAGGCACGACTGGTGGGAAAGGTGATCCACTGGGAATTGTGCAAAAGAGTAATTCGGCTGACAAATGGTATATATTCACAACCAGAATATATCCTAAAAATGAGACTAGTAAAATTCTTTGAACTTTGAGATGGAAACAAGGCACCAAATTCTTTGTGAATTTTTTAATGCCAAAGACAGAATTCTTTGAAGAACAGTAAAGTAAGGTAAAGTCGGTAGAGTGGCCTAATGTCAATATCAGCCAAGACCGAGGAGAGTCTATCCCCTTTTCACTAACACTAGATCAGGTAGGATTTTTTGCGTCTGAGGTGAATGCTACACCTACCACCGGCTCCCAAATTTACCACAAATAGAGAAACTGAATCTCTATTAATAGTTGCAGAAATAATTCCATAAGAACTAATTATTTCAAAGCCAAAATTGACAATACACAAAAATAGCAGGTGTAGAAAATGATTTAAATGAGATTAAAAGAGTTAATCATATAATAAGTGAATGCAGCGAACACAAATAAAGAAACAGGCACGACTGGGGGGAAAGGGATCCACAGAATTGTGCAAGAGAGTGATGTTTCACCGTTCTGACAAATGGTATATATTCACAAACCAGAATATATAATAGAAAATGAAACTCGTAAAATTCTTTGATATTGAAATACAAACAGAGCACCAAATTCAGGCCTTCGTGAATTGTTCAATCCAAAGCCATATTTGTAGTATTGGTTTGGTAATTGATTTAACGGCATACAACCCGTTCAGGTTTATTCATGCCTAATTATTGTAGAAGAACAGTAAAGAAAGTAAAATAAGTGGAGTGGCATTACAGTCGGTATCAGCTGGACAGGGAGGGAGTGTTACCCTTTCCACTAGCACTAGACCAAGAATTTTGTTTGCGCCTGAGGTGGAGTGCCACACATATCACCAGCTCCTAAATTTGCCACAAAGATACAAGCTGTACTCCTCATGCGCTGAACTCGCAAGATCTGGCATCTAACCCGAAACATTATGAAGATGATTTTTGTTGTTTTTGTTGTTGTTTGTTTACTAGCATATCAAATTCAAGGGTTATTTAATGCCAAATTCATCCTTGCAGAAGAAGAGTATTGGATCTATTTAACCAATAGCTGGGCCTTGTCAGCTGGACAGAAGATACACCACACTGCACCTCTGCAGTGGGATAAAATCCCCACAATTAGGCCACTGTTGGCGTGGGTTGTGACCCATGATGCTTAAGGATAATCCTACAGCAAGAACTTCACACTCCTATATATATATACTATTATTATATATTACTGTTTCATACTGTCGTGCAGTAAGTCTCCCAAAACGTAGTATATATTAGTTTAAAAACAAACGAGAAATCTGGGAAAAACCAGCTAGTGAATTGGTTGGAACCCCGCCTGTCAGCCTGGTAGTTAGGATTCGAATCACACACAAAGCAGTTTCCTGTCTATAACTCTCCTGATGAGGCTTAATATGCCGAAATGTACATACAAAAATCGACCTTTTCTCGATTTGTTTACGCCTTACATTGGACAGATATATTCGCCTAATTCATTAATTATCAACTAAATTAATTTTCAAATAGGTATGACTTCAACCAAGCACATATTATCCAAAAATTGTCGGCTATCGCCATCTCCAAACATACTGTTTACTTCATATATATATACTAGCAAGTTTTAATGTAATGAATATCGTATTAAATTAGAAAGTCTAATATAGATGCAGATAAAAAGATTTGAAACAGAGTGGGTTATAATAGAAAAATAGAAATGAAACTTACTCTTCCATCACTGCGTCTTTCATTGCTGAATTTTACTTATTTAACTATTTATTTAAATTAGAAAAAGAAATAAATTATACTTATTTTTCTTGTTAATGGATTCATTTAAGATTCATTGAGAGAATTTTCTTTATATTCATTAAAATAAAACCAAACATTAGAAATCAATAATACTAAGCACATATTTAATAAATCACATTTTAATATCAATATGCCAAATTAGCCTTCCTGTTCACACTGCAAACCGCTATTTTTTTATATATAAATACAATACATGTTATTAGTATGTAGATATGGACAACCATATATAAAAAGGGAAGCAATTTTATTAATAATTGAGGTTTAAATATAAATACAATCATGAGAATGTGATGAAATAACTATGTTAATTGTGACTCGATTACTAATATAGTTTCGGTTACAGACAGAAAACACACAATCTCCATTATAATAAGATATATATATATATATATAATATATTAATATATAATATATATTGTTTGTTGGTTGGTTTGAAGGCTATCACAATGCAAGTGTAAAGAAAAAGGAAGGTAACTGTGTGGTGTTTGTTAACCTGTGATTTATTCTCAATATTTCTAGATAAAAATCCCTCCAACAGAAAGATATCCAGAACTGAAGTTGTTGCTAGTGGTTTTCATTTACAAAGAACAGCACTAGCAACAATTTCAGTTCTAGTAATCTTCTGTAGAAGATTTTTATCTAGAAATATGAGAATAAATCACAGGTTAACAAACAGCACCACAGTTAACTTCCTTTTTCTTTACACTTGCATTTGTATGCCTTCAAAACCAACCAACAAACCAAAATATGACACAATGCTTCAAGCAAATCCTAAAACCCTTATATATATATATATATATATATATATATAGTATATAGTATATATGTAAAAACAAATTTTTTTTTTTTTTTTTTTTTTTTTTTGCGATGAAACAAAGAAAATACAGTGCTCAATCACAGTTTGTAAGAGCTAATATTTATTATTTTACAATGTTTTCATATAGCAATGTTCATGATTAACAAATTAGGTTCTCATTGATAAACGCTAGAATTTAGTTTGGAATATGTGACGTCAGCCGTGACGTAGTTTCGGCTTCAGACAAAAATGCAGTCTATCTCCATTATATATAGAAGAGCCGTTAGGTGAAACCTAGTAGGTTTTTCTGAATTCTTAGCAATAATGAACATTGATCTATGAAAACAATGTAAAATAAATAAATATATATAATATATATATATATATATATATATATATAATATATGCGTATCAACCTTGTTCTTCTGTAACGTATTTTTTCATATCATGAAGCACGAAAAATGAACAAGCGAAAAAAAGAACAGAAGAAGAGACAGAGTTTCTCATATCCAGCCGTTGTTCAGTCCCTGGTTCGATTATTTATTCCAATATTCTCTGGTGATTTTCACCTTTATCAAGATATTGTATGATGATTGTTTGTGTAGAAAAGTGAAATCAAATAAATGAGAGAAAAAAATTGATGTGTTGTATGAGTGTTTGAGTATGTATGTGTGTGTATATATATTGATAGCATAGTTTCCAATATTCATAAGTAAAGGTTAATATTATTGATAGAGCATATATATAATAATATATATAATATATATATTATATATTATATAATATATATATATCTTAGTTAGTAGGGTAGCGAACTATAATATCAAAGTCCTTGTAACTGTCACTTTCTGAATAAATGCAAGCAAACATCTAAAAAAATAAAATCAAAAAAAAAAGAAAAAGAAAAAAAAAGAAAGAATAGAAGGAAAAGGAAGAAGAACAAACAACCACCAAACGATATAAAAGTAAAAAAGAAAAAAAAGAAAGAGAAAATGAGAAAGAAAAGAAAAAAGAAAAAAAGAAAAAAGAAAGACCACACAACAAAAGAAAAAATAAAAGAAAGAAAAGGAAAGAAAAAAGTAAAACCAAACTGGAGAAACAGAAAGAAAGAAAGAAGAAAGAAAGAGAAAGAAAGAAGAGAACAAAACGAGAAGAAAAGAAAAAAGAAAGAACAGAAAGAGAAGAAAGAAAGAAAAGAAAGAAAGAAGAACCAACTGAAACAGCAGACAGAAAAGAAAGAAGAAAAAAAAAAGAAAGAAAGAAGAAACCCGCAGACAGACAGACAAACAGAAAGAAAGAAGAAAGAAGAAAAATAAATAGAAAAGAAAATGAAAAAAAAGAAATGATGAAAGAAAGAAAGAAAGAAAGAAGAAGAAAAAGAAAGAAAGAAAGAAAGAAATCAATAAAAAAAAAAAAGAAAGAAAGAAGACAATAAAAGAAAGAAAGAATGAATGAAAGAAAGAAATGGTACAAAGAAAAAAAGAAAGAAAGAAAGAAGACAATAAAGAAAAGAAAGAAGAATAAGAAAGAAATGATGCAAAGAAGAAGAAAAAAAAAAAAGAAAGAAAGAAAGAAAAAAAATGATGCAAAGAAGAAAGAAAGAAAGAAAGAAAGAAGAGAAAGAGTCAAAAAAAGAAAGAAAGAAAAAAGAAGACAATAAAAAGAAAGAAAGAATAAATGAAAGAAAGAAATGATGCAAAAAAAAGAAAGAAAAGAAAGAAAGAAAGAAAGAAAAATCAACTAAACAAACAAGCAAAATCTAAAAAAAAAAAAAAAAAAAAAAAAAGAAAGAAAGAAATTTAAAAAGAAAAAGAGAGAAGAAAAAAACCCAAATCAGCCTCATTTCATATCCATCATCTTTTGGCAGGTGTTATGTCAACCGAGCGATATCTCATGCAATGCCCAACATGTCCCGTTCCAACCCCACAAATTTCTCTATGACATTTTTATTGGGAAAAAATGAACTTAGCCATTTTCTTCATCCAGATAAATTTACGCCATAAAAAAACACGGCTATTATTAAGGGCAGATGCCCGATGGAAATTAATTGCAGCAGTTATCAACAGCATCAATACATCATTATAAGCGCCTCGCTGGAACCTCTCAACATCATTACGATAGCAATGATTGTTAATGTTTACCATTACCTCATCTCCCTCTTCGTTATTATTGGAATCATCTTCCTTTTCTTGAAGTCTTCGCTACAAATACCCATTAGAGGCATTATTGATACTAGCAAAATAAAAAAACACCCTCCGGCGATGTAAAAAAAATTTTTGAAAAATATTGCTTGAGGAGGGTGAAGTGTTGTATACCCTCTTCATTGGTACTAAATAATTATTATGTTGCATACCTCTTTCTTTAATTCTATTTCTTGCCGTCTGGTATTCTGATTCTTTGGTATTCTTCTATCATCTTAACTTGGTCTGGTCTCTTCTAAGGTTGACTTCTCTTGGGACTTCGGGTCTGGTTTTCTGTTGGGATTTCTCGTTATCAGAAGCCCTGTGTCATTGTTAGTTTTTAGGTAATAAACACAAGACTTCAATTACTTTTGATCTTATTTTATTGTTAAATCCCCACCAGACATCTGCTAACTAACATAGCGCCGTATGCAGAGTGAGTCACAGTTCGGTAGTACATCTTCACTGCCTGACGTCCAACTGCAAACTGGGGACTCAAAAGGTCCACTGACTTCACGTATTTGGCGGGCTTCTGTAATTTCCATGGAAGAACCGGCCATGGTATGAAAAGGGTCATCCCTCAGAATTACTGGGATTGACAATAATCTTATGCAACCGCATAATTATGTAACAGAAGTTAAAAATTAAATGTCAGGAGTTTGAACCATAAGTCATGAAATCATCAAATTTATTAAAGGAGTAAAAAAATAAATAAAACAATTTGAAATCGAAACTAAGTTCTATTAATTTGAATATCTATTAAAATAAAACAAACTATACATAATATATGATATTGGGATGTATCTATTAAAACTTGTTTAAAAAAAACAATAGGGCTGTCTAATGTTGCATGCTCAATATTTGTGTGTATTTATTCTATGTTATGACGATTCGGGTATAGTGACATAAGCAGACGTAGTTTTGTTACAGACAAAACCGAAGCGAATCTCCATTATTAATATAATAGATTCCTTGACGTTATTTCTGATGTTACGTTTCTTTAGCAGTGATTCCAACGTAGCCTACGCCCCACTGGGGGTGGTGGAATTCAATAATAATGGGGGAGCCAATCTGAAAATATAGTGATATCAACATTTTCTTTTATTTTACCCTATAGGTAAAATTATAAATTTATAGGTAAAATTGTAATTACAAACTAGCTGTGCACAACAGCTTGTGCAATCCAGTCAAGTGTTCACCCACTAATGTTATCGTGCATCTGCACCAGCTATATGGCTGGCATCTACTTGTTTAACTTCAGTTCTTCATCTGTTGCCCTCCCCGCAATTATACATATTATAAAATGGATTTTATTTGAATAAATTTGGAGTTTATTTTGAAAGATACAATTTTATTTTATACTTCTTATTATTATATCATATTAAACAATTAACGGCGGTGACATGAAGAAATTTGTGATAAAAAATGTGGGTCATGGTACTAAAATAGTTGGGAACTACTGCATTAGAGAATTATTGATATTCTTTGACGTTATTTCTGAGTTATTAATATATATTAAATGAAGGAAAAAAAGAAAAAGATAGATAGATGATAGATAGATAGATGGATGGATATGGATGGATGATAGAAGGAGAGAGAGAAGAGAGAAGAGAGGATAGATGATAAATATGATGGATAGAATAATAAATAGGATAATAATAGATAGATAGATAGATAGATAGATAGATGGATGGATAATAGATAGATATATTTAGATAAAATGATAGATAGATATAGATAGATATGATAGATAGATGATGGATGGTATGGAGAATAGATAAGAGAGATCGATAATAGATAGATAGTGATAGATATAGGATAGATAGATAGATAGTGAGATGATAGATAGATGATGGATGGATGGATAGATAGATAGATAGATAGATAGATGGATGATAGATAGATAGATAGATCGATCGATCATAGATAGATAGATAGATAGATAGAAGGATGGATGGATGGATAGATAGATAGATAGATAGATGGGTGGAATAGATAGATAATAGAAATAGAAATAAGATGGATGGATCATAGATAGAATAGATAGATAGATAATAGATAGATAGATAGATAGATGATGTTATCGTTTCATTGGGAGAAGAACCTCTGTAATTACTTCTTTATGTATTATTTTCAAATATCCAATTCATAAATCGACAATGGGCTTAATTGATGCAGTCAATACTGACATCATCATCATCATCATCATCATGTCGCGCATGCAGCACGGGTATCCATGACAATCTTTCACCAACCTTCCCTATCATTCATTACACTTGGAAGCTCATCTGCGAGCAGCCAGCATCTTCACATAACTGGTCAATGTATGTCCTGCTGGCGGCCCACACTAGCATGTCCATGTGTTGCTTTCCACAGGAGAATGTCGCTTATGAGTTCATCCCTGCTTCTCCAGCAGTGTCCTGCATGCCTTGTCCGTCTCACTCGGATAGTTTGTGAGATGGGGGCAGGACCGTACAGCTGTTTCTTGGTGCTGTTTCCACGACTTGTTCAAGACTGCACGCAGCATTCTTGTGCAGCTCCCATCTAGCTTATTCTCAAGACGCTTTGTCAGGTCCAGGTGGTGCAGCCATACAGCAGCACATACATATGCTTCCCAATAAATAAGAATCGACTTTTTAATAAATCCGTTGCTAATAAAGGGTTAATTCATTTTAATGGCATTCTAAGGATATTGCGAAAGAAGATAACTTTTACTACTGGGTTAGATCTTACTTAACGAACATAAATTCCACCATCGTATGTCACCCCACCGAAAGAAAAAAAAATACTTAAAATCAAGGAATAAACCGAATTTAATGAAATTTTCAGTGTTGATATATTAATAAATAAACAATATAATACATTTTATTTGCAAACTCTTACTTTTTTTTCAGGTCAGTTAACTTTGAACCACGTATCTTTGAGGCATAACACAGATTCACAAACATACGTGGTTCAAAGTTAATTGACCTGAAAAAATGTAAATTCAAAAATAAAATAACTGGTGCATTATATCTTTTATTCATTAATGTATCAACACTGAAAATTTCATTAAATTCGGTTAATTCCTTGATTTTTAGTATTTTTTTTTTTCTTTCGGCAGAGTGACATACGATGGTGGAATTTATGTCCGTTAAGTAGGATTTAACCTAAAACTGTCTGTGGCTTTATTTTCAATCTTTTAAGACGTTTTATTACGCCAGACCTTTGTTTGGTCTCTATATTTTAATAGCATATCAACTTTCGTGGGTTATTTAATGACAACGCCATTCTTATACAGGGAAGCGCGGTGGTGTATTAGGGAAGTGCGGTGGTGTACTGGTTAGAGTTACAGGAAATGGACTCGTCGACCAGAGTTCAATTCCTGAACGAAGCCACAGTTTACTTAGCGCTAATACCCAATAGAAAGGTATGAATCCAACTGTTCTCGCTCTAGGTATGGGTAAATGGTAGGGCAGAGTGAGCTCTTTAACCTTGGTTAGGAAGGACAACTCTGAATTCAAACCTGGTCACTACTAGAATAGGCTCAGGCCTCCTTAGTGATCTATTTCAATTTAACATTTTTATAGAAGAACAGAATGGGTACTATCAACCAATAGCTGAAAAAGAAAGAATAAAAGTGTATGTGAGCGTATGAATGTTGGGGTTCATACATTTCCCAAGAGTATTATAGTCCGAAAGTGAACATATTAGCGCGACTGGGGTTCGAACTCACTTAAAACTAACAGACTGCTACTCTAATGTCACAATCTAGCACTTTATTTACTACACCATAGGGGGGACATCCACTTTAGATTTTTATGAATCTATTAAAGCTTGTCTGTTAGGTAATTATATTTGCTTTCAAAAATATACTCATGTACGTGTTTATATAAAATAGTTCACGTCATATAAAATACAATTTCCATATAACAATTTTCACAATGCAACCAACAGCGATTCTTTTTTAAAACTTGATTTGCATAAGAATAATCGTGTTTAATGTCCTATGATAAAAAAAATAGTTCTCACTGTAGAAAATTGAAATAATATAAGAATAAAATAATACATTCACAGACACAGACACAGACAGACACGGACACACACACACACACACAGCGTTCCCTCATAACGTAATATCTTATTCAATTGACACACGTGTAATCGGCTGCAATTAATCGGTACCTCGATTAATTCAGTGGATTTAACCCTGAAGATCCTAATGGTGAAACTCGAGTAGGTTTCTATTGTATCCATTTCTTTAATAAATTTGCTCTACTTTGTATTGAGCACTTTGTATTTGTTATATCGCTGACTTAACCCCTGGATTTTGTGCACCTCCAACGATCGTGCGCATATTCACCGGTAAGCCACCTTTTATCTATCTATCTATCTATCTCTCTCTCTCTCTCTCTCTATATATATATATATATATATATATATATAAGTTAGGGTAGCGAAGATATAATATATATTATATACCCGAGAACTCTCTCCACTGATTATATACACCCGAGTAAAGGGTTATATAACACCTGGGGGGGGGGGGGCATTTCTTGGGTCATAAAAGCCTGCAAATACTTTGTCACGTTCCTTTAATTTTTAGTCCGCAGCGACCATACCTGTCTGTCTTGCATTAAGCTTATCAGCCAGGAAAATGCCTGCAGTCAAAAGGAACCACCCCCTTAATCTTCGTTTACAAAGCCAAACAATGAGTTAATTTCCTTCAGCAAGAATGGCTTTAGCATTACATAGCCCACGAATGTTGATATGCCATTAAACGAAGAAAGGAAAGCAAAAATTATACCACTGATTCTAATTTTCTGGATTTGTGGAAGCGTGTGGTGTAATGGTTAGAGTCATAGGAAATGGACACGGCGTAATGAGTTCAAATCATGGATGAGGCTGTTTGCAATTCAACTAGCGCTAATACTCTTGGGAAAGGTATGCACCAACTACTCCCACTCCAGCTATGGGTAAATATTAGGGCAGACTGGGTTATTTAACCTCGGCTTAGAAAACAGTCTAGGTGAAGGAAAACTCTGAATTGACCTTGTATCACATCCTACTCGAGTTGAGGGATAGGTATATATATATATATATATATATATATATATATGATGAATGTGGTTAATTATCACTTGAAGAAGATATCAGAAGATCTGTAACACGTGTCGCTAATGTAAAATAATTTTTTTAACATAATCCATTTTGCGGACCTTCTAACAACACATTATACACCACACACACACACACACAACACACATACACACACACACATTTCGCAGGGATTGTTCGCTATGTACCGGCGGCCGAACGGATATGGTCTGACTATGCCTGTGAAGTCCCGGTTTCGATTCCTGTCGGAGGGGAGTCGTTAGTATACATCGCTGAAGAGACTTAATAAAGTCGAAACAGTCTGTACGGTGTTCTGCATGGTGAGCCATCCTTTGCGGGATTTACTTGTCAAGATTATTTTCTATAATTATCGAATTTTATGCGATACATGCATTTATAATTGCCTTCAAGCAAAAATATAAATAATAATTTATTCAACATTGCTTCTATAAAAACAAACATCCAAAAATCTTATATATATATATATATATATATATATATAATATATATATATATATATGTGTGTGTGTGTGTGTGTGTGTGTGTGTGAATAAAAAGGCCTTAAAATACCAGGGGCATCGTGATTATGAACCATTTCCACTCGTGTGGAAATGGTCCATAATCACGATACCCCTGGTATTTAAGGCCTTTTTTTATTCACAAATAAATTTGCACTGTTTATAAAAAAATAAACATTGAGCTCTCATACGAAACCTGAACTCTACAAAAAAACTACTGTGAGAGAATAGGACCGGCCTAGAATCACCTTGTACCAAGAAACTTGGTACCCAACAAAGTATATATATATATATATATAATATATATATATATATATATTATATATATAATCATAAAGGAAGGAAGAACTCAATACAGTAATCCCATAATAAATTTATTTCGATGAAAATTGGGGCCCATATAAATCTAAGTTGATTTAAACCGGCTCCCCAAATTTTCGCCTCATCAGATGGGTTCTTCCTTCCTTTATTGATATATATTGCTCTGTATATAATCTAAAAGGTTATTTTACATTGAACTCTCTTTGGTGATTTAATGATTCACTGTATTTATACATACTGGATCATCAATATTAGTACAGTGGATCTTAGAAATCACATATAGAATCATCCTTACTATCAAGTTTTGGATAAATCTCTTATATAATATATATATATTATATTATATATATATATATATATATATATACCACTGATTCTACTTGTAATTTTGATTGGAAATTAATAAATCTTTTATTCTTACTTAAGCTGAGAGACTTATTATAGTGAATGTTCTTAATTACTTGTTTCGCTGCTAAGGAGTTAATTTATCTTCCATTTTAATTCATCCGTGTTGTTCATTATCGGATTTAATTCTCGTTTGAGGACCGAACAACTCATTAACGTTTATTAAGAGAACACGCTACAAACGTAAACCTATTTCAGTTCGACCCAAAAACTCTTTGATCATTAGTCAGTCTTTAAAAAAAAAAAACAGAATTTTCTGAAACAATGGGTTTTCCGGTTGGATCGATTTTACGGCATGCAAAACCATGGGTTATTTTATGCCGATGACATTTTGTTTTATTCATTATTGTTGGGTATTCAATTTTTTTAACCATAAATGGGACCTTTTCAGGTACTACCACTCTGGGTCAGAGTGCACCTGGGAGTAATGGTGATGAAGATCTCAAGTATAGGTCACGCGCCCAACGAGTATCGAACTTTTCCATTATGGTAGGAGGGTAATAAAGAAATAGTGATTATTTCCTGTAAGTTTAACATGATCAAAGGGGAAACACTCTTGACTGATAAATGATTTATTTATTTTCCCATTAAACTAACCCTAAACCCTAAACCCTAACCCTAACCCCGTCTTCTTTTTTTCCTAGTAGATCAATAAATAAATAATTTATCAGTCAAGAGTGGTTCCCCTTTGATCATGTTAAACTCATAGTAAATAACCGAAATAGTTGTATACTTTTCTTTGGGCTGGTGCCACATTGGAGAGGCTCGAATCTTGGTTGCTGGTCTGATACCAAGTTGGCTGATAATTCCTGTATCGTGGCCGAGGCAGTATGGTTTCTGACTATCCTGCTGAAGTCTCGGTTTCGATTTCTGTCGGATGGAAATCATTAGTATACATCGCTGATGAGATTTAATAAAGTTGAAACAGTCTGTACGATGTTCTACACACAAAAAAATTAACTTGTCATTATTATCTTCTATAATTATCGAATTTTATGCGATATACGCATTGTAATCGCCTTCAAGCAAAATTATAAATAATAATATATAATTTATTCAACAATGCTTCTAAAAAAAAACATCCAAAAAAAACATATATATATATAATATATATATATATATATATATATATTTACGAACCATTCCGCACGAGCAGGATGTGACACAAAGTCAATTTCGTAAACAAAGTTCAACAGGTTTTAATTCAGAGTTTTCCTTCTCCTAGACCGGTTGCCTAATCAAGGTTAAAGAGCCCAGTCTGCCCTACTATTTACCCATAGCTGAAGGGGAAATGTGATGATTCATACCTTCCCTACGCGTATTAGCGCTAATTGAAATGCATTTACCACTTCTAGAATTTGGACTCAGGACGACGAATCCATTTTCCATTACTTTAACCATTAGACCACGCGTGGTATAAGTCGATCAGCGAGGGAGTCTATCCCCTTTTTACCAGCGCTAGAGCAGGAGATTGGTTTTAAATCTTAGGTGGAGCGCTACAGCTAATTTCACCTTACCGCATAGATCCAAACTGTGCTACTCATATACTGAGTTGGCGAAGGCCAGTATTAGAACCCGGAACTCTACCGACTGAACTAAGCCAGTACTTACTGTACAATCTATCAAAATTGAAAATAATTGATTCTGTTATAGTATGTAGCCTACCTTTTTGATTCTGTTATAGTATGTGGCCTACCTTTTTGATTTTATTATAGTATGTGGCCTACCTTTTTTGATTCTATTATAGTATGTAGCCTACCTACCTTTTTGATTCTGTTATGTACGTGGCCTACCTTTTTGATTCTGTTATAGTTTGTGGCCTACTTTTTGATTCTTTTATAGTATGTGGCCTACCTTTTTGATTCTGTTATAGTATGTGGTCTCCCTTTTTTATTCTGTTATAGTATGTGGCCTACTTTTTGATTCTGTTATAGTATGTGGCCAACCTTTTTGATTCTGTTATAGTATGTGGCCTACCTTTTTGATTCTTTTATAGTATGTGGCCTACCTTTTTGATTCTTTTATAGTATGTGGCCTACCTTTTTGATTCTGTTATAGTTTGTGGCCTACCTTTTTGATTCTGTTATAGTATGTGGCCACCTTTTGATTCTATAGTATGTAGCCTACTTTTGATTCTGTTATAGTACGTGGCCTACCTTTTTGATTATGTTATAGTATGTGGCCTACCTTTTTGATTCTGTTATAGTATGTGCCTACCTTTTTGATTCTGTTATAGTACGTGGCCTACCTTTTTTGATTATGTTATAGTATGTGGCCTACCTTTTTGATTATGTTTATAGTATGTGGCCTACCTTTTTGATTCTGTTATAGTATGTAGCCTACCTTTTTTATTCTGTTATAGTACGTGGCCTACCTTTTTGATTCTGTTATAGTACGTGGCCTACCTTTTTGATTATGTTATAGTATGTGGCCTACTTTTTGATTCTGTTATAGTATGTAGCCTACCTTTTTTATTCTGTTATAGTACGTGGCCTACCTTTTGATTCTGTTTATAGTATGTGGCCTACCTTTTTGATTCTGTTATAGTATGTGGCCTACCTTTTTGATTCTGTTATAGTATGTAGCCTACCTTTTTGATTCTGTTATAGTATGTGGCCTACCTTTTTGATTCTGTTATAGTATGTGGCCTACCTTTTTGATTCTGTTATAGTACGTGGCCTACTTTTTGATTCTGTTATTGTACGTGGCTACCTTTTTGATTCTGTTATTGTACGTGGCCTACCTTTTTGATTCTGTTATAGTATGTAGCCTACCTTTTTTATTCTGTTATAGTATGTAGCCTACCTTTTTGATTCTGTTATAGTATGTGGCTTACCCATATTGAATGTGTCCTACCTCAGTAAGAGTATATTTCTAGATATAAGTAGTAGGCAATTTAATGAAAAAAGAAGCATAAATAGCAATACAATCCCCCGGTGATATAGCTGCTTAATTGCTAAATAGGAAGTACAGACTTAAGTAGCTAAACGTTTTCTTAATTGGCTCTGACATATGAAGGGCTATAATCCTGTTCTCGACATGTTCCCATACTTAATAATACTTTTGTTTCTTCCTTTTTATTTATGGGGTCTCAAGTAAGAATTTCCGCTAATAAATCTTTTTAATGTGACGAATGAAGTGCATGTTTATTGATCAGAGGAATGTCAATAAAGTTTTCAAAGGTTTAACTGCCGAAATTGATTGACCCTTCTCATAACTTTACACCCGAGGAAATATCAAAGTATTCTCTGTCGGTGTTAATCTAATTATACAAAATTGTACAAAAATTTGTCCGTGTTAATCTAATTAAATGAAATTGTATAAAATTTACATAATTAAAATTACAAAAATTAGAAATTGAAATATTCGGATACAGTAGTACCTTGACTTACGAATTTAATTCGCTCCGCTCGTAATTCAAATTCCTCGTATATCAAATCAATTTTCCTTATTGAAATCAAATTAGGTTTGTTTTGTTTTTGTTTTGTTTTACGGTATATCAAACTTAGTGGGTCATTTAATGCCGACAAAGTTTTGAAATAAATTCATTCTTAATGGATACTCAATTTTTTTCTAAACTTAGGTTTTTTTCTATTTAACCCATAGATGGGACCCTAACAGGTACTACCACTCCGGGTCAGAGTGGACCAGAGAGCAATGGGGATGAAGGGTTGCTCCACATTCCCCAAACCTCCAAAACTAGAACCTCACCATCTCATCGAGTTTAACATCATTCACTGGACATGAAGACACTCAGCCACCATCTTTTATCACCCATATGATAACAAGGGTTGGTGCTTGCCATAAGGGCAATAGAATAGGGGCAATCATATAGGTGCTAGGGCTTGACATGACCAACCGATTGATCGAAGGGGGTCTTTTCGACCACCCGTCTAGCCCAAGTAAGGTCCAAAGTGGAGTGTTGCATGTCATGGACTGCTCAGCAAGAAATTAGATATTTAAATAATCAGATACAGAACGGTCTTACAGGATCACCAGATATTTACCAATACCCAGGACGGACTTACAGGATTACCAGATCTTTACCAATACTCAGGACTCTTTACCAAGGATCCACTGGATAAGCGCCCTTGCTAAAGGCCTCCACGATGGCCCAAAAGATTCTGACAATTCCAATGATAAAATAGAATGTAATGAATACCAACCCCTCCACATGAGCAAGATGCGACACAATGTCAATTTCTTAAGCAGAGTTTTCCTTCTCCAAGACTGATTACCAAGCTAAGCTTAAAGAGTCAATTCTGCCCTACTATTTACCCATAATTGGAGGAAGAGTTGTTGGATGCACACCTTTCCCAATGATATGAGCACCATCGGAAATGCATACAACTTCTTCCAGAATTTGAACTCGGGTCGACGAGTCCATTTCCTACGACTCTAACAGTTACATTAAATGCCTCTATAAGTGGGTATCATGTTAATGTTAAGACCAGTCGCTGTGGTTTAGAATACCTCGAATAAATCCTCAATTGGGGGACAGGACCCCACTAAAAGGGGTTTCCGATGTATCAAACTTTCTTTCATTAAGTTTTAAGGCTCTAGTTCTGTTTTCTGTGGTGTATGAAGTACCTCTTCATCGTATTACATGATGGACTATCTATTAACTATACTAGCAACAGAAAACACCCTCTGGGTGTCGTAAGAAATAATTTTTGAAATACGTTGCCTGAGAGGGTAGGAGTTAAAAATTCAATGTCAGAGGGTTTGTATCATAAGTAAGCAAAAACCTCATATTTATTAAAGGAGTAAAAAAAAACAATTTGAAATGAATACTGAGCCCCGTCCCTCTCAAATAAAATGTTGCGTGCATCTAATAATCAAACAATTATTTTGAATGTTTTCCACATCAATTTTACACAAAATCGTATGGTATTTATTTATTTGCAAACGTTTTAATTAACTTCTTGTTACTGTAAAAAAAAAAAAAAAAAAAAAAAAAAAACGACAGTAAAAAGCAATTTTTAAAATTGCTTACTCAAATTTTGTGTGTATATAACATAAAAATATTGTGACGTAAGCTGTGACGTAGATCTATGACGTAGTTTTTGTTACAGACAGAAATACAGACGATCTCTATTATTAATAGATATTTAACAATTTTTAACAAAACTGGGTTTAATAAATAATTACTTGGTGTTATTGATTTCTAATATTATTGTTTTATTCTTGAACGTATGGAAATCAATCCTATTCTAACAATACATGAGAAGTCATAATTTGTGGACGCACCTGTAAGTTTTAAATAAATTTCGTTAGATTTAAAACTGAAGGTGAGTAATTTTTCATAACCGTTGGGGTTATGATTGACATTTTAGATGACACCAACTGGCTCTGGTACAGAGGCGTGAGAATAGTTAGTTAGTCAAGCAACTTCGACCCGATTTTGAAAGAGAGCACACGTGATTGTCGTCTCTCCCGGGTTCAGTCGCATCCCCATAGCAGAATCAATTATGGGCTAAAAAAACTTAATCAAGTAAAACCAAGTCTAGTAGTTTGTTAAATAATTAAGACGATGACCATCTCAGCCCATAGCGTAGTTAAATCAAACAAACGGTTTTGTGAAAAATACAGAAAATTCCATTGACAAATTTTGACCTGTGTTTGACCGTTTCTCTGATTCGCCAGAATAAACGTGAGAAAGTTAGTTTAGAGAAATCAGTTTTTCGATTGGCGTCGAACGGGAAGGAGGTAAGATGGTGTCCCTCCCATTCAGAGCCAAATTCTCACACAGATGTTTACCTGACTGGGTTTATTGAATGATAAAGAGCGCTAAAAAAAAGAAAAGAAACTCTTGTGTTAGTTAATTAAAAACAAACAACGGACCAAGATCGACAAGACCAGAATAACAGAAGAACAACTACCAAGAGATAGGGCCTGCTAAGAAGCCATCGACCAAGACCATATCCAGATAGTTGAATAGAAGATCCAGAATATAAGAACCAGCTAGAACAGGGGTTCCCGAGCACCATTCCATGGGGTGCGGGATATATTTTTTTCTTTTGTAATTAATATTATTTATATTTTCGTTTCTTTATTTCAGATTATTATCATTACCCTTCATTATAAATGATCTATAAACACGTTAATTTTTTGATAAAATTTTTGATACGATAGCGTAGTTAAATGAAACAAAGAGGCAAAGAAAGTAGGAAGTTGAGAAAGAAGTAAAGAAAGAAAGAAAGAAGTAAATAAGTAAAGAATGAAAGAAAGAAGTAAAGAAATAAAGAAGAAAAGAAAGAAAGAAAAAGAAAGAAAGAAAGAAAGAAGCCAAGGTGATAAGATGGAGGCCATTTTGTTAAATGATGGTAAAACCTTAGCAGATATTGAAGTTGAGAAAGAAGTAAAGAAAGAAAGAAAGAAGTAAAGAAAGAAAGAAAGAAAGAAGTAAAGAAAGAAAGAAAGAAAGCCAAGATGATAAGATGGAGGCCATTTTGTTAAATGATGGTAAAACCTTAGCAGACATTGAAGTTGAGAAAGAAGAAAGAAAGAAAGAAAGAAAGAAAGAAGTAAAGAAAGAAAGAAAGAAAGAAAGAAGTAAAGAATGTAAGAAAGAAGTAAGGAAAGAAAGAAAGAAAGAAAGCCAAGATGATAAGATGGAGGCCATTTTGTTAAATGATGGTAAAACCTTAGCAGACATTGAAGATTGAATTTCAGAGGTAATTTGGGTGCGAGTAAAAAGAAAGAAGAAAAAAAGAAAGAAAGAAAGAAAGAAAGAAGGAAGAAGAAGAAGAAGAAGAAGAAGAAGAAGAAGAAGAAGAAGAAGAAGGTGGAAAGGGAGAAGCAAGCAAGCAAAGATTAATTGGTGTCGTGCATGAAGAAGACATTTTGTAGTAGAGACAACAATGTTGAATAGATTTCTCGCGGCGGCCCAAGAGTCGACTGGCGAAAAACGGTCGGCACTTTACACGTTAGCAGTGGCGTGCAGGTGCGAGGCAAAGAGCGGACATAAAATGTCGGGCCTGTCACATTCTATTCCCAGATATAATTAAACATTTGATTTGTTACGTCGGGAAACGATCCGCCATTGTTTTGCTTGATGCTGCTGCTACTGCTACTGCTGCTGAGACTGTTGCTGCTACTGCTTTTTCTGGTGGTGCTGGTGATAGTGGCGGGTGGTGGAGGAAAGGATCGGTACTTGAATGAGGCATTTGCTTTCTACTTTTTCTTTCTTTCTCTTCTTTCTTTCGTTCTTTCTTTCTTTCTTCTTTCTAGTTCTATTTCTTACACTGTGTTTATTTTTTCTTTCTTTCTTTCTTCTTTCTAAGTTCTCTATATTCTTTTACCATGTGTGTCTTTCTTCTTTCTTTCTTTCTTTCTTTCTTGTTCTCCTATATTCTCTTACACTGTGTGCCTTCTTCCTTCTTTTCTTTCTTTCTTCTTTCTTTCTTTCTATTTTCTATTCTCTATATTGCTTACACTGTGTGTCTTTCTTTCTTTTTTTTTCT
The DNA here is from genome assembly GCA_023376005.1 of Doryteuthis pealeii. NCBI lineage: Eukaryota > Metazoa > Mollusca > Cephalopoda > Myopsida > Loliginidae > Doryteuthis > Doryteuthis pealeii. The sequence goes on from CM042156.1 coordinate 102,666,930, forward strand.
TTCTTTTTTCTTTCTTTCTTTAATTTCTTCTAGTTCCTAGTATCCTTTACACTGTGTGTCTTCTTTCCTTTTTCTTCCTTCTTTTTCCTTTCTTTCTTTTTTCTTCTCTCTTTCTTATTTTCTATATTCGCTTATCACATGGTGATCTTCTCCTTCCTCGTTTCTTTCTTTCCTACTTTTTTCATTTCTTTTTCTTTCTAGTTTTCCTATATTCGTTATCATGTGTGGTTGCTATCTTCTTCCTTCTTCCTCCTTCCTTCTTTCTTTCTTTCTTTCTTTTCTTTCTTCTAGTTTTCTATATCGCTTACACTGTAAAGCGTTTTCTTTCTTTCTTCCTCGGCTTTCTTTGCCTATTTCTTTTTTCTTTTCTTTCTTTCTAGTTTTCTATATTCTCTTACACTGTGTGTCTTTCTTATTTTTCTTCTTCCTTCCTTCTTGCTTCCTTCCTTCTTTCTTTCTTTTCCTTCTTTCTTTTTTCTTCTCTTCTTTCAATTTTGTATATTCATTCCTACCACTGTGTGTTGTCTTCGTTCTTTTTTCTTTTCGTTCTTCCTTTCTTTCTTCTTTCTTCATCTTTTTTCTTTCCTCCCTCTTTTTTCTAGTTTCTATATTCTTACTACTGTCTGGTTGTCTCCTTCTTTCTTCTTCTACTTCCTTCCTTTCTTCTTTCTTTCTTTTTTCTTATTCTTTCTTTTTTCTTTTTTTTACTGTTGCCGTGTCTTCCTCCTCTTACTGCTTACACATTATCTTCCATCTTGCTTCTAATTAATTTATTATTTATTTATTCTAATTTAATTTATTTATTTAATTTATTTATTTAATGAAGGTTCGAGTTCCGAGACGGTTCCGAATCTGACAAGAAACCCTGAAGAAGGCAACATCGGCCGAAAATTTACATATAACATAAGATGAGGAAATTGTACGAATAATTCAATAATCCAATTTATTTAGTTAATTTTTACATCATTTAACAAAATGGCTATATTTCAACTTGGCTTTTTTTCTTTTTTTAGTTAATTTTCTCCTTTCCTTTTCACATTATTTCGTTGTGTCTTTCTTCTTCTCCTTCCTTCTTTCTTTTCTTTTCTTTCTTTATTCATTTATTTATCTACTTTCTCTTTCTCTACTTTTGATCTTGACTATTCCTTCTTTCCTTTCTTTCTTTCTTTTTTCTTTTTTTTTTTTTTTCTTTTTATTCATTTCTGACTTCATTCTCAGTCTCTCTATCTATCGATCTATGCTTTATTATTCTGCTTTCACTCTTTTTTCTTTCCTCTTCTTTCTTTATTTCATTTATTTATTACTTTCTTTTCTCTACTTTTGATCTATCGACTATTCCTTCTTCTTTCTTCTTATCTTTCTTTCTTTCTTTTTTGTTTTTTTTCTTTCTTCTTTCTTTATTTCATTTATTTAATCTACTTTCTCTCTCTACTTTTGATATATGACTATTCCTTTCTTTCTTTCTTTCTTTCTTTCTTTCTTTCTTTCTTTTTTTCTTCTTTCTTTCTTTCTTCATTTATTTATCTACTTTCTCTTTCCTACTTTTGATCTATCGAACTATTCCTTCTTTGTCTTTTCTTTCTTCTTTCTATCTTTTTACTTCTTCTCTTTCTTTCTTTCTTTATTCTCTATTTATTTATTTTCTCTTTCTCTACGTTTGATCTATCAAACTTTCCTTCTTTCTTAACTTTCCTTTCTTTTCTTTCTTTCTTTTTTTCTTATTTTTCTTTCTTTATTCGTTATTTATCACATTATCTTTTTTACTTTTGATCTATCGAACTATTCCTTCATTCTTATTTCTTTCTTTTCTTTTCTTTTTTTCTTTTTCTTTCCTTTCTTCATTCTTTAATCTACTTCTCTTTCTCTAATTTTGATACTATCGATACTATTCCTTCCTTTGTTTTTTTTCTTTCTTCCTTTCTTTCTTTGTTTTTTTTCTTTTCTTTCTTTCTTTATATTTTATATCTCTGAATTTCTTATATTTTATTCTTCTTTCGATGCTTATTTCTTATTCTACCTCACTTTCTCTTTCTCTCTTTGATCTATGAATATTCCTTCTTTCCTTTCTTTCCTTTTTTCTTTCTTCTTTCTTTTCCTTTTTTTCTTCTTTCTTTTTTCTCATTATTTTTCTACTTTCTCTTTCTACTTTTTGATATCTATTCCGAAACTATCCTCCTTCTTTCTTCTCTTTCCTTTTCTTCTTTTTTTTTCTTTCTTTTTTCTTTTTCTTTAACTTTTCACTTTTTAATTTATTTTCCTTTCTCTACGTTTGATCTATCGAACTATTTTCTCTTTTTACTTTCTTTTCTTCTTTCTTTTCTTTTTTTCTTTTTTTCTTTCTTTACTACTTTCGTTTTATTTATCTACTTTTTCTCTTTTCTTTCTTAACTTTGATCAATCGAACTATTCCTTCAATCTTTTCTTCTCTCTTTTCTTTCTTTCTTTTTTTTTTTTCTTTCTTTCTTTTTTCTTTCATTCCATTTTCTACTTTCTCTTTCTTCTCTCTAACTTTTTGATTATCGAAGAACTATTTCCTTCTTTTCTTTTCCTTTCTTTCTTTTTTCTTCTTTTCTGTTTTTTTCTTTTCCTTCTTTTCTTCTTTTATATTTTTTTCTTCTTCTTTTTCATTTATTTATCTACTTTCTCATTTCTCTACTTTTGATTATCGAACTATTCTTCTTTTTCTTTCTTTTTCTTCTTTTTTCTTTCTTTCCTTCTCTTTTTTTTTTTTTTTTTCTTCCTTCTTTCTTTTTCATTTATTTATTACTTCCCTCTCTTTCTTCTCTAACTTTTTGAAATCTATCGAACTATTCTTCTTCTTTCTTTCTTTCTTTTCCTTTCTTTCTTTCTTCTCTTTTTTCTTTTTTTTCTTTTTTCTTTTCTTCTTTATATTTTCATCTATTTATTTTATTTTCTCTTTCTCTAACGTTCGATCTATCGAAGACTATTTCTTCTTTCTTCTTTCTTTTTCTTTCTCTCTTACTTTCTTCTTTCTTTCTTTTTTTTTTTTTTTCTTTTTTTTTTTTTTTCTTTCTTATTTTTCGTGCTTATTTTTTTTTTATTAAAACTTTTCTCATATACCTTTCCCTATACTTTTTGGATCTATCTGGACTATTCCCTCTTTTTCTCTCTTATCTTCCCTTTATTTTTTTTTTTTTTCTTTCTTTCTTTCTTTCTTTTCATTTCCATCGATATCTACTTTCTCTTTCTTAACTTGTGATCTCCTATCGAACTATTCGCTTCTTTCTTTCTTTCCTTTTTTTCTTCTTTCTTTTTATTATTTTTCAATTTTAATGACTTTCATTCTCGATCTCTCTATCTATCCGTCTATTACTTTCTATCTTGCTTTCTTTCCTTCTTTTTTTTTCTTTCTTTTCTTTCTTTCTTTCTTTCTTCATTCATTTAATCTAAATTTTCCTTTCTCTACTTTTTGGTCTAAGATTGGAAGCAAGTATTTCCTTTCTTTTTCTTTATTTCATTATACTTCATTAAAGTCTCCTCCTCTCTCTCCCCCTCTCTCTCTCTCTCGTCTCTGCTCTTTGCTCTCTTCTCTTCTCTCTCTCTCTCTGCTCTCTACTGCGTCTTTCTTTCTTTCTTTCTTCTCTTTCTCATTCTCCTAAACACCCTACCTTGTCCAACCTGGATAATCGTTCCTCTGCAATTAATAAGAAGAAGATAACTGGCGTATTCATTAACTTTATGCTTTCATGTCGGAATGGAGTGATGAGCTGTTCTGATCGAAATATTGTTGTATTCTTATTCTGGGAACCGGGTACTATACATTGGAGAGGCTTCAAACCGGTTGATGGCTAAGTTTGGTTGAACAATTCTATGATATGTTTGGAATCGTAGAAAGCAGCTTGGGATGCTGGTGGACATCTTGCTTGTGCCATTTAGATTTTAAGTGTTTAAACCACTTCTTTTTCTCATGAGATTTTTACCAACGTTCACTGCTGATCAGCAAGCCCAGGGTACTCAGTCAACGGCAATAGTTCCAAAGCTGCCTAAATCATGCTCACCTTCAAATCTCACTTTTTCTCTCTCCCCACTTCAACAGGTATCACATCTCGTCCAATAAAAAATGCGCAACCTGTCTTGCACTGATCCATTCTTTAAAATCTTTCCAATGCGAACCTACTCTCTTCTCTCTCCCTGTTCCTCTGTCCTCTCTCTCTGTCTCTTGTCTCTCCTCTCCTCTCTCCTCTTTCCCCCTGCCCTGAGCGGGTCAGTGTCTTCGGGGCCGGCCACTGGACCGGGTTTAAAGTAAACAATTATAGCGTCATCCCGAGAGGCCATCCTCCAGGCATAAACATGCCCCTTTTAGGGCAGGGCTTGGTTTTTGCCCAGCGCCTGAGGGCCCTTGAGGGGGAACTAACGAGGGTTCGACGCATTTTTGTTCTTTCACCATGAGCTTCGGCTTGTGGGTGGGCAACGTAAACGGGGCCTTTGCCAGGTCCATGACGTGGGTGTTTGCGACAAAATCACAAATGACACACACATCTCTCCTCTCTCTTCCTCCTTCTCCTCTTCTCTCTCTTATTCTCTTCTTATTCCTATTCGTGACGCAGAAAATTCTTAAGCACGTCTTATCGCAAAAAGTAAATATAAATACAATGAACGCTATTCCCTAACCACTGGGCGTGAAATAACACTAGAATGGTTGACATTCCTTAAAATCAAGCATCAGTTTCCTAATAATTTCTTGAATCAAAACCGGAATCGTTCTTTTTACGAATGAAATACCACAATAATTTGGCTAAAAGTCCTTAGGATCTAGAAACTGCTGAGTGACTATTTTCTAGATAGACTGATGAGGTTATGGGAATTAATAAATGAAAAAAATACCTTTCCGTCAATGAAACGAAGGAACATTTGAAATTCACCGAGAGATATGCAACTAGAACCGCATGAAGAAGGCAATATATTACCCTTACGGGCGGCACAAGCAGGTGCGCTTGTTTTGTGTCTTCCAAACTAGTGATGTAGAGCCAACGAAAATTGGTGGCTCACCAACGATTTACGTCCGAAGTTGCGCGGTAATTCAGACAAAGGAAGCAGAATAAATTAATTTGAACGACCCGGAAAACATACATAAGCAAAATAATGATAATATAATAGTAATAATAATTTATTATAATGGAGATTGTGGGGTTGTCTGTCTGTAACCCGAACTATATTCTAAATAACAAGTCACAATCTCCTTTGGTATTATTTCAATACAGTTTCCATGATTTTTAATTTTTATTTAAACCTCATTATTAGTAATTGTTTCATCATTAAGACTTAACACATATCTACATACTAACAACATGCAATTATATTTTTCTTCAACCGAAAATAGCGGTTTACAGTGTGAATGGGAAGGCTATTTGCATATTGATCTTTAAAATTGATTTTATAAATATATGCTTAGTATTAATTGATTTATAATTGTTTGGTTTTTATCTTAATAAATATGAGCAAAAATCTCGGGGGTAAATCTTAACAGAAATCTATTACTAAAGAAAATAAATGTAATTTTTATTCTTTTTTCTATTTTAACTAAATAGTTTAAAAATAGGGAATTTGCCACTGAAAGACGTAGTAAGGGAAAATGGTGGAAGCAAGTTAGTTTAAAGTTGTTCATTTTCCGATTATACCCCTCTCTTCAATATTTTTATCTGAATCTTTATTCAGTTTTCATTAGCCTTTCTTAATTTAACATGAATTTTATTATATTAAAACTTAAAACTTGCACCCGAGGGTGCATATATTTGCTAGTATATTAATATGAAAGAAGTAAAAGGACAAAACTCAGGATTTCATCGTTAAAAAATATACACATAAAAATAACGGTGAAAATGTGGCTATCGTCGGTATCAGCCGAACATCGAGAAATGCTATCCATTTTCGCAGCACTAAATGTTTTTTTCCCTGAGACGGAGCGCCAACTATCGTCGGATATTCAGATGTTTTACTGCACGGATGCAGATCCTCTATTTTTGCTAATGTATGTCCTTGCTGATCGACCACTCTGTATGTCATAATAGGGTGAACATGATAAGGTATTTATGAGTTCTTCCTTATTCTCCATCAAGTGTCCAGTGTCCTTATCCGATTTTAACATGCAGGTTTGTATGAGTGGAGGTTAAAGCTGCTTCATATATTACAATATTATATATATATATATATATATATAATTATATAATTATGGCGATTCTCGTCGATTTTTCGACGCATAGCGGGTTATACAACACACAATGAACACCCCCACAGTGATTGTTATATAGTGGTGAAGGCTTGTGTTTGACCCATGCCACACTTTTTGGCAAATCGATAGGGAAGAATCTGGTGCAATTCAAGGGTTGTCGAGCAAAGAAGAATAGTTCTTGAACCATCAGATAACCCATTTCAAAGACCCCCCTGGGACATTTTGAAATTCAGAGTTTCCCTCTCTAGACTGGGTTACCTAACCAGGCTGATGGGACCAATTTTCTCCCTACTATTTTAGACCATAGAGAAGTCATAATATATATGTATACATTTCTATGTATATATATATATATATATCAATATAAGAAAAAAAACAATACACACACAAGTTACAAACTTGAGTTTCACATTCCGCTGGTCATTTTCGGCGTCACAGAAAAATTAATTACACAACACACCCCACAGTAACCTAAAAAAATGCAACANTGGAGGATATGTGCTTAATTGAAAGTCATACCTAATTTTGAAAATTAATTATTAATAATTAATGAATTTAGGGCGGGCATATATGTTCAAATGTAAGGCTAAACACATTGAGAAAATGTCATTCTCTGAATGTACGTTTCGACCTATTAGGTCTCATCAGCAAGGTTATAGACATGGGGAGACTGCTCCGTTTGTGGACTCGAATATATATATATATAATTATATATATTTATATATATATATATATATTATATATAAATGAATTCATTAGTAGCTTCTGAGAAATATCTTGACTCAATTCCATGCAGATATTTTTTGTCTTAAATTTACAAAAATTAACTAAAATAATTCAGTAATATTTATCAATTAAGCTTACACAAATCTATTAAAATGTTAATATATTGCAATTAACCGTAAGAAGTTGGAATAATTTATAACAATGGATAGAACTAGTTCTTTCTCTTAAGGGACCAAGTCTCATTATTCTTTATATCCGGAAATGGGAACATTTTTATGTTTAAAGTCCCATTGAAATTTTCGTCTTCTACAAAAGTGACACTGTATAAAAGTTTTTGTATGTTATCACAAAATCTCGAAGTTAAACTTTTAGTTAATTCAATTTAATTTAGTCGAAATTTAATTAATATATAATAATTAAAAAAAAAAATAATCACTAATCTTTTTATGACTTCGCTTTCTTTAGATTGCTTTTACGAGAAAATGGGAAATCAGGTTTCTCGCGGTGCCGAATTTTAATTTGTCTTTCAACAAATGCATG